>OW386553.1:2028854-2292277 GCA_936435175.1 Glyphotaelius pellucidus | reverse complement strand
ATACCGTTTAAATAGAAGAAATTTTAAAAAAATGTTCTTATTGACGATCATATCATAAATTCGTTCAAACGCCATGGTTAAAAGTAAGATTACAAAATTTCGTCGGTTTAGCGCCATAGAGCTAAAATAATGACCGACCAAAAGTGGAACAAAGTAACCCTTAAATCTATGAAATTTCAAAAAACTGATCTAATTGACGATTTATTGATTGATTCGTGAAAAGACCATGGTTAAAAGTTAAATTACAAAATTTCATCGGTTTTGTGCCAAAAAGCCAGAATAAAGACCGACCCTAAGTGGAACAAAGCAACCCTTAAATCTATGAAATTTTAAAAAACTTATCTAATTGACGATTAATTGATTGATTCGTGAAAAGACCTTGGTTAAAAGTAAAATTACAAAATTTCATCGGTTTCGTGCCTTAAATACAGAATGTAGACCGACCCTAAGTGGAACAAAGCAACCGTTAAAATCATGAAATTTAAGAAAAAAAAAATTTATTGACGATTATATGATTGATTCGTGAAAAAACAATGGTAATAGTAAGATTACATAACTTCGTCGGCTTGGTGCCATAGAGCCAGAATTAAAACCGACCCTAGGAGGAATAAAGCAACCGTTAAGAGGTCTGTTCACGCGGGCGAAGATTGACTATCCAAAAAAGCATAATGATAGGTATAATTGTCGTGTGTCCTGCTCTAGTAAAGTACAGGAAAGGGGCGTACGAGAGGCGGTAGTGAAGGGGGAAATCGTAATACGTATTGTCGCACATCGCGAGCGAACATAAAAATTAAATAATTATGTAGTGAACAAAGCAGAAAATATATGTAATATTACGCTTGAATATTTGCAGGAAGCCGGTGAACGGTCCCTTTCGTTTAGTACCTTAGCATTAGCGGACGAGGGACACACATGCGGAGGTCTCTGGACATATTCTGTAGTAGTGTTAGTTTGTTTATAGTACAAACGCTGGGTGTCAACAAAATTTACAATTTTACAATAATTCTTCGGTTAGGTTTGATTGTTTCACAATATACTAAAATTTATATTCAACGATGTTTTGATATTTTTATCTTGATTGAATCATTGAAAACAATTATAATTATAACAAAAGAAAACAATATAGAATTTTACCCCGATTTGATGTTTACATGTTAGAACAGAGTTCAAAATGTGAAGTTTTGTCAAATATTAATTTGGAGGTACGATTAAACAACCCGGCCTAACATTCGCATACAAAATAAAATCGGTGACCGGACAACTTGGAATGAGACCAACTCAGAACCATCTCAGATAAGTCATTTAGAGTGATAAAATATTTATAAATATAAAATAGGTTACATTAGGTTAGGGTTATCGGCTAATTTAAAATTATTTTTTTCATAGCTTTTTGACTTTTCAAGGAGGTGTTGAGTTGAATTTATTCTCAGTTGGCATGGAACCATCTAATCGACATATTTAGGCACTTTCATGAAAACAAAAAAAAATTAATGTTGACTTCCGTGGTCGAAGGGTAAGACTCTCTCTCGACTAGCGATCAGGAGGTGACAGGTACAAATCCCGGAGTGGGCAAGTAGGTAAATTATATTTGATTGATTTGTGTTTTTTCACAATTCAATCATTTAAAAATAATATATGGTATATTTGCGGCACTTTCCAGAATGTAAATAACTCTCAGTAGGACTCTGGTGTAAGACCACCATCCAGAATTGAAATGGCTTTAACTGTGTTTAGTGACTAGATCTGAATGTCCGGGTGCTTCCCCACCTTCCTTTACCCCATATCCTTCCCCTCCTCACCAATTTCAGCCTCACAACATACCAAAATTGAGGATGCCATAGTCTCACCACATTCAACAATTTGGGAGGCGGGTAAGGGTACCGCCGCCCCGGGAACCATTTGTTCGCTACGTTTGGTGACTTAGCAGGGGTGCCTGGATTCACGGGGTGAAGTTTGTCCGGGTCTTGGCGGCGGATGCGTCTATTGATATGTCAGATTTGAAAGTCAAATAATATGTGTAACTTCACATTCAATTATACTGTAAGGTTCCAAAATCGGTGTCTCGGAGGTATGTTGGTTTTCCTTGCATACGCCTGAGGGATCTTTTTGTACAGTTTTTTTTAACGTTAGCTCTACACAGATACTTGAGTCGGGCGATGTCAAGAGTCAAAATAACAGAAGAGCACGTATGAGACGATGTATGAATGTGAACGAAGCAAGGAGTGTGTGCCAAGATCGAGTTGTTTGGCGGTCCGTCCTCTCTGCCTACCCCTGCGGGGAAACGGCGTGATGGTTAGTTAGTTAGTTAGTTAGTTAGCTCTACACAGGAAGCCCTGAGGAAAAAGGGGTCTTTTTAGGAAAGGAAGGAGATGAAGTTCTGGGAAAGAGAAGGGTATTAGGGGTGGGAAGGAATCTGGGGGTCAGTGTGTCCAGGAGTGTCCCGGGCGTATGAATCAATCCCTCCCGCTGCGGTGCAAGGCGATGTTTTGAGAGAGTACCTACAGCTGAAGTCAAAGAGACTCCCTCAATCGTTCTCTCCCGATCCGAGCCTGTCATGCAGCTGGTGGGCAGACGCATCCACCGTTAATACCCGGACAAACCTCACCCCATGAATCCGGGCACCCCTGCTAAGTCACCAAACGTAGTGAACCACTTGGTAGAGGTGTTTGTTATCCAATAAATGGTTCCCGGGGCGGCGGTATCCATACCCGCCTCGCATTCAGTCTACTTCATCCTTCGTCTGCCAGTTTCCATGCCTTACTGCCATACATATCTATACCTAGTTAGGTATCCTTGTATCGTAGAAAATATTTTAAAAATAAAAGCTGAACTGCCAAAATAGTGTTTCTTACTACCTACCTACTACCTAGTAAACACAAGTATATTGGCGTTATTGAATGCATTCTCCAGTTTTCGGTAAACAGATCTAAAATGATAAAACAAACAACGAACATGCACCTGCGTTGTCTGACACACACAGATACACGATTCTATTACCTCTCCCCCCGGCCCGCGCACGTTTCGCTCCCGCGTGACTAGCAAAAGAGTGAATGAGATGACATCAAAAAACCTAGGTAATTTTACGATAAATTTGCGCGTAACTAGATCCGGTTTTTGACGCAAATATAACTGTTTTCAGTGCAAACTAAAATTTTATCGTATACTTCATCATATTCCTGAGGCAGGATATGAAAGGATTTTTCAAAAATAGCATCCATTTGGTCAGAAAAAAATTCCAAAGTAGCCTCCTAAATTCATCGATAAATTGTCATCTTTTGAAGCCTATATTTTATAATTTAAAACAAAAATCGAAAATTGGATTCATATCCGTACTTTTTATATAGCTAACCTGTCATTTAAAAAAAAATTGAAAACAATTAGTTTGATATTTTAGCCGTTAATCCGGAACTAAATTTTGTATGAAACAGGCCACGCATACGTTCCTCTTAAATCCGAGAAATTTAAAAAAACTGTCCTCTTTGACGATTTTTTGATTGATTCGTGAAAAGACCATTGTTAAAAGTAAGATTACAAAATTTCGTCGGTTTAGTGCCATAGAGCCAAAATTAAGACCGATCCTTAGTGGAACAAAGCAATCGATAAATCTATGAAATTTAAAAATAATGGTCTTATTGACGATTATATGATTGATTTGTGAAAACACCATTTTAAAATAGTAAGATTACAAAATTTCGTCGGTTTTTTGCCATAAACCTAGAATTTAGACCGACGCTGAGTGGAACAAAGCAACCGTTAAAATCTTGATATTTAAAAAAAATGTTTTTATTGACGATCGATTCGTGAAAAGACCATTGTAAAAAGTAAGATTACAAAACTTTGTCGGTTTTGTGCCGTAGAGCCAGAATTAAAACCGACCATAAGTAAAATAAAGCAACCGTTAAATTCATGAAATTAAAAAAAATGTTTTTATTGACGTTTTTTCGACTGCTGCATGAGAAAACCATGGTAAAAAGTGCAATTACAAAATTTTGTCGGTTTTGTGCCGTAGAGCCAGAATTAAACCGACCCTAAATGAAATAAAGCAACCGTTAAAATCATGAAATTTAAGAAAAAATGTTTTTATTGACGATTTTTTGATTGATTTGTGAAAAGACCATTGTAAAAATTAAGATTACTAAACTTCGTCGGTTTTGTGCCATAGAGCCAGAATTAAAACCGACCCTAAGAAGAATTAAGCAACCGTTAAATCCGAGAAATTTTTAAAAACTGTCCTTATTGACGATTATTTGTTTGATTCGTGAAAAGACCATGGTTAAAAGTAAGATAAAAAATTGTCGTCAGTTTTGTGCCGTAAAACCAGATTAAAGACCGACCCTAAGTGGAACAATATACCATTAAAATAGAAGAAATTTTAAAAAAATGTTCTTATTGACGATCATATCATAAATTCGTTCAAACGCCATGGTTAAAAGTAAGATTACAAAATTTCGTCGGTTTAGCGCCATAGAGCTAAAATAATGACCGACCAAAAGTGGAACAAAGTAACCCTTAAATCTATGAAATTTCAAAAAACTGATCTAATTGACGATTTATTGATTGATTCGTGAAAAGACCATGGTTAAAAGTTAAATTACAAAATTTCATCGGTTTTGTGCCAAAAAGCCAGAATAAAGACCGACCCTTAGTGGAACAAAGCAACCCTTAAATCTATGAAATTTTAAAAAACTTATCTAATTGACGATTAATTGATTGATTCGTGAAAAGACCTTGGTTAAAAGTAAAATTACAAAATTTCATCGGTTTTGTGCCTTAAATACAGAATGTAGACCGACCCTAAGTGGAACAAAGCAACCGTTACAATCATGAAATTTAAGAAAAAAAAAAATTATTGACGATTATATGATTGTTTCGTGAAAAAACCATGGTAATAGTAAGATTACATAACTTCGTCGGCTTGGTGCCATAGAGCCAGAATTAAAACCGACCCTAGGAGGAATAAAGCAACCGCTAAATCCGATAAATTTAAAAAAACTGTCCTCTTTGACGATTTTTTGATTGATTCGTGAAAAGACCATTGTTAAAAGTAAGATTACAAAATTTCGTCGGTTTAGTGCCATAGAGCCAAAATTAAGACCGATCCTTAGTGGAACAAAGCAATCGATAAATCTATGAAATTTAAAAATAATGGTCTTATTGACGATTATATGATTGATTTGTGAAAACACCATTTTAAAATAGTAAGATTACAAAATTTCGTCGGTTTTTTGCCATAAACCTAGAATTTAGACCGACGCTGAGTGGAACAAAGCAACCGTTAAAATCTTGATATTTAAAAAAAATGTTTTTATTGACGATTGATTCGTGAAAAGACCATTGTAAAAAGTAAGATTACAAAACTTTGTCGGTTTTGTGCCGTAGAGCCAGAATTAAAACCGACCATAAGTAAAATAAAGCAACCGTTAAATTCATGAAATTAAAAAAAATGTTTTTATTGACGATTTTTCGACTGCTGCATGAGAAAACCATGTGTAAAAAGTGCAATTACAAAATTTTGTCGGTTTTGTGCCGTAGAGCCAGAATTAAACCGACCCTAAATGAAATAAAGCAACCGTTAAAATCATGAAATTTAAGAAAAAATGTTTTTATTGACGATTTTTTGATTGATTTGTGAAAAGACCATTGTAAAAATTAAGATTACTAAACTTCGTCGGTTTTGTGCCATAGAGCCAGAATTAAAACCGACCCTAAGAAGAATTAAGCAACCGTTAAATCCGAGAAATTTTTAAAAACTGTCCTTATTGACGATTATTTGTTTGATTCGTGAAAAGACCATGGTTAAAAGTAAGATAAAAAATTGTCGTCAGTTTTGTGCCGTAAAACCAGATTAAAGACCGACCCTAAGTGGAACAATATACCGTTAAATTCGAAGAAATTTAAAAAAAATGTTCTTATTGACGATCATATCATAAATTCGTTCAAACGCCATGGTTAAAAGTAAGATTACAAAATTTCGTCGGTTTAGCGCCATAGAGCTAAAATAATGACCGACCAAAAGTGGAACAAAGTAACCCTTAAATCTATGAAATTTCAAAAAACTGATCTAATTGACGATTTATTGATTGATTCGTGAAAAGACCATGGTTAAAAGTTAAATTACAAAATTTCATCGGTTTTGTGCCAAAAAGCCAGAATAAAGACCGACCCTTAGTGGAACAAAGCAACCCTTAAATCTATGAAATTTTAAAAAACTTATCTAATTGACGATTAATTGATTGATTCGTGAAAAGACCTTGGTTAAAAGTAAAATTACAAAATTTCATCGGTTTTGTGCCTTAAATACAGAATGTAGACCGACCCTAAGTGGAACAAAGCAACCGTTACAATCATGAAATTTAAGAAAAAAAAAAATTATTGACGATTATATGATTGTTTCGTGAAAAAACCATGGTAATAGTAAGATTACATAACTTCGTCGGCTTGGTGCCATAGAGCCAGAATTAAAACCGACCCTAGGAGGAATAAAGCAACCGCTAAATCCGATAAATTTAAAAAAACTGTCCTCTTTGACGATTTTTTGATTGATTCGTGAAAAGACCATTGTTAAAAGTAAGATTACAAAATTTCGTCGGTTTAGTGCCATAGAGCCAAAATTAAGACCGATCCTTAGTGGAACAAAGCAATCGATAAATCTATGAAATTTAAAAATAATGGTCTTATTGACGATTATATGATTGATTTGTGAAAACACCATTTTAAAATAGTAAGATTACAAAATTTCGTCGGTTTTTTGCCATAAACCTAGAATTTAGACCGACGCTGAGTGGAACAAAGCAACCGTTAAAATCTTGATATTTAAAAAAAATGTTTTTATTGACGATTGATTCGTGAAAAGACCATTGTAAAAAGTAAGATTACAAAACTTTGTCGGTTTTGTGCCGTAGAGCCAGAATTAAAACCGACCATAAGTAAAATAAAGCAACCGTTAAATTCATGAAATTAAAAAAAATGTTTTTATTGACGATTTTTCGACTGCTGCATGAGAAAACCATGTGTAAAAAGTGCAATTACAAAATTTTGTCGGTTTTGTGCCGTAGAGCCAGAATTAAACCGACCCTAAATGAAATAAAGCAACCGTTAAAATCATGAAATTTAAGAAAAAATGTTTTTATTGACGATTTTTTGATTGATTTGTGAAAAGACCATTGTAAAAATTAAGATTACTAAACTTCGTCGGTTTTGTGCCATAGAGCCAGAATTAAAACCGACCCTAAGAAGAATTAAGCAACCGTTAAATCCGAGAAATTTTTAAAAACTGTCCTTATTGACGATTATTTGTTTGATTCGTGAAAAGACCATGGTTAAAAGTAAGATAAAAAATTGTCGTCAGTTTTGTGCCGTAAAACCAGATTAAAGACCGACCCTAAGTGGAACAATATACCGTTAAAATCGAAGAAATTTAAAAAAAATGTTCTTATTGACGATCATATCATAAATTCGTTCAAACGCCATGGTTAAAAGTAAGATTACAAAATTTCGTCGGTTTAGCGCCATAGAGCTAAAATAATGACCGACCAAAAGTGGAACAAAGTAACCCTTAAATCTATAAATTTTAAAAAAACTGATCTAATTGACGATTAATTGATTGATTCGTGAAAAGACCATGTTTAAAAGTTAAATTACAAAATTTCATCGGTTTTGTGCCAAAAAGCCAGAATAAAGACCGACCCTAAGTGGATCAAAGCAACCCTTAAATCTATGAAATTTTAAAAAACTTATCTAATTGACGATTAATTGATTGATTCGTGAAAAGACCTTGGTTAAAAGTAAAATACAAAATTTCATCGGTTTTGTGCCTTAAATACAGAATGTAGACCGACCCTTAGTGGAACAAAGCAACCGTTAAAATCATGAAATTTAAGAAAAAAAAAATTTATTGACGATTATATGATTGATTCGTGAAAAAACCATGGTAATAGTAAGATTACATAACTTCGTCGGCTTGGTGCCATAGAGCCAGAATTAAAACCGACCCTAGGAGGAATAAAGCAACCGTTAAATCCGAGAAATTTAGAAAAACTGTCCTCTTTGACGATTTTTTGTTTGATTCGTGAAAAGACCATTGTAAAAAGTAAGATAACAAATTGACGTCGGTTTAGTGCCGTATAACCAGAATTAAGACCGACCCTAAGTGGAACAATGCAACCGTTAAAATCGAAGAAATTTTAAAAACATGTTCTTAATGACAATTATAATATGATTGATTCGTGAAAACACCATGGTAAAAAGTAAGGTTACAAAATTTCGTTGGTTTTGTGCCATACAGCCAGAATAAAGAGCAACCCTTAGTGGAACAGAGCAACCGTTAAACACATGAAATTTAAAAAAAAAATTTCTTATTGACGATTAATTGATTGATTCGTGAAAAGACCATGGTTAAATGGGAAATTCGAAAATTTCATCGGTTTTGTGCAATAGAGCCAGAATAAAGACCGACCCTAAGTGGAACAAAGCAACCGTTAAATTCATGAAATTTAAAAAAAAATGCTTTTATGGACGATTTTTTGATTGATTCGTGAAAAGACTATGTTAAAAAGTAAGATTACGTTTGATTCAAGAAAACACCATTGTTAAAAGTAAGATTACGAAATTTCGTCGGTTTATTGCCATTGAGCCAGATTTTAGACGGACCCTAAGTGGAATAATTCAACCGTTAAATCCGAGAAATTTAAAAAAACTGTTCTTATTGACAATTATTTGATTGATTGGTGAAAAGACCATTGTTAAAAGTATGATTACACAATTTCGTCGGTAAAGTGCCGTAGAGCCAAAATTAAGACCAACCCTTAGTGGAACAATTCAACTTTAAATCGTGAAATTTAAAAAAATTGTTTTTATTGGTGATTATTGGACTGATTCGTGAAAAGACCATGGTAAAAAGAAAGATTACAAAATTTCTTCGGTTTAGTGCCATAGAGCCAGAATAAGGACCGACCCTCAGTGGAACAAAGCAATCGTTGAATCCAAGAAGTTTTAAAAAAACTGATTTAATTGACGATTATTTGATTGTGTCGTGAAAGGACCATGGTTAAATTTTCAAAATTTCAAAATTTCATCGGTTTTGTGTTATAGAGCCAGAATTAAAACTGACCCTAAGTGGAACAAAGTAACCGTTAAGATCATGAAATTTAAAAAAAAATGTTTTTTGACGGTAAATTGATTGATTCGTGGAAAGACCATGGTAAAAAGTAAGATTACAAAATTTCGTTGGTTTAGTGCCATAGAGCAAAGCAACCGTTAAGTTCATTTTTTTTTTTAAACTGTTCTTATTGACGAGTATATGATTGATTCGTGAAAAGACCAAGGTTAAAAGTAAGATTACAAAATTTATTCGGTTTTGTTATGTCAAAGAGCCAGAATTAAGAACAGAATTGGAACAAAGCAACCGTTAAGTTCATGAAATTTAAAAAAACTGTTCATTTTGACGAATATTTTATTGATTCATAAAAATAACATGGTTAAAAGTACGATTACATAATTTAGTTGGTTTTGTGCCATAGAGCCAGAATTCCGACCGACCCTAAGTGAAACAAAGCAACCGTTAAATTCATGAAATTTTTTAAAAATGTTTTTATTGACGAGTTTTTGATTGATTTGTGAAAATACCGTGGTTAAAAGTAAAATTACAAAATTTTGTCGGGTTTGTGCCATAGAGCCAGAATTAGGACCGACCCTTAGGACGCGCTGTTTCAAAAAATTTGATGGATTCATCAAATATTTGAAGTTAATTTTCACCTTCTGCGTAAGTTCTATTCAAGTTCTATTATTACATCATTATAGACCAGTTGATTCACAAAACTGAAATCATCATAGAACTTGAAAAAAACTTAACTTCAAATATTTGATGAATCCATCAAATTTTTTGAAACAACCCGTCCTTAGTGGAAGAAAGTAATTGTTTTATTCATGAAATTTAAAAAAACTGATCTTATCGACGAATTTTTGATTCATTCAAAATTACAAAATTTTGTCGGTTTGTGCCATAGAGCCAGTATAAAGACCGACCCTAAGTGGAACAAAGCAACCGTTAAGTTCATGAAATTTCTAGGGCCAGAGTTATGATCGACCCCAAGTCTAACAAAGCGCCCTTACAAACTATGATTTTTTTTAAATTATTCTAATTGAAGATTTTCTGATTAATTCGAATGCAGACCGTGGTTTTTAGTAAGAGTTTAATATTTTCGTCGGTTTTGTGCCATGGGGAATGAGTTGTCCAATATTTAATTTATTCCACTAACCTCTTCTGAAACTCTCCCCCCACAAACCTTCTCATCCTGTCATAATTTTGTCTCCCTCTGTTTTATTTGAATCTCTTTCTGGCACCAATAGGGTATCGCCTATTCAATTGCAATCTTTTTCACTCATTCTGTTTTTTCCTTTTATATATGTGTCTGTATGTCATCTTTCGACGTTATAATAAGCCCTGACGAAGCTTCAGCTAAGCGAAACCGGTTGGCTATTTAATATAATTCAATTAAAAAGTGGTATTTTAAAAAGTGAGTTTTTTAATTTTATACAAAATTTTTCTTATCTATTTTCATATCTAAGTTTATGAGCTGATATATAAGAGATGCCAACTGAAATCGTAGATATCAAAATAGAGATAAACATAGCGCTCGTGTAAAGCGAAAACTTTTGTCTTTGGTTTATACGGGAATCGTGCTGAAAAAAGAGATGGTGTAAACGGCTATTAGTGTATTTACTAGTTCAGAAACGGTTGACATCTGCGGGACAGTGTTTTGGTATTTTCTTAAAGATTTTTTAAAGAAAAACAATTATTCTCGGGTTGCGAATATTCCTAAAATATTTGAAAATCTCCTTTTACCATCACAGTTTCTGCCGGCGTAGTCCAGCTGTAAGGCTCTTGTCTCGCATTCCGAAGGTCGCGGGAACGAATCCCGGCGTGGCAAATAATTTTTTTTTTGCTTTGTTTGTGTTATTTCACATTTTTTTAAATTTAAATAATATATAGTATATTTTCGGCACGTTCCAGAGTAGAAGATACTCCCAGTATCGCCCTGGTGTAAGACCACCGTTCAGAATCGAAACGTTGCTTGAAATGATTTTAGCCGTGTTTGGTGACCAGATCTGAATAGCCAGGTACTCTCGCCTTCCTCTTCCCCATCTCTTTCCCCTCCCCACTACCTTCAGCCTCACAACATACCCCATTGGGGATACCATAGTCTCACTGGCTCAAGACGGGTGCAGTTGGGACTCTTGTGCGGTATACATAAAAAAAATTATTGCAAAATGTATTGCTTTTATCGTGATGGAAGATTAACCAGCCGAGGAAATTAACTCACGACGCATGGGTGGGATCCAAACGCTATGCCAACTCAGCCACTGACCGGTCACTTTATTTATTTATTTACTGAATAATTTAAAAAAAAAGAAAAAATTTTATCCAGGGAAACTAGCAATAAAATAAAATTTTAAAAGTTAGTTCTGGCACGTTTATAAAACTCTAAGAAAAAAAAATATTTTTCCATAGTTAACGAAAAAACATATTTTCACTATTCTCAAGCGAAACAATAGGAAACCCTCCAATTTATCGAATGTATATTTTTAATATTAGTACTGTGAATTGATTTGCAGTAAAGATTCATCTAAAATGGTGAATTTACATCAAGCCTCGCCAATGAATTTTTTCAATTTTTGCTGACTAAGACCAAAAGAAATTAACATAGTTTCTCCTTTAAGTTTGTCTAATCCCCCATAAGGTTACAGGTGGTAAGTTTGCACAATATTTATTTAATCCCATTAGCTGGAAAGGTTAGGGCGGCTAATCGGATTGGAAATTAATCCCGCTCATTGAATAATTGTCAAATTAACTTTTCTACTTGCTCAGGATATTTAGGTTTAAAAATTAATTCAATTATTTTATAAATTTCCCGCCGTTTTAAGTCTTCGGCGAAGATTGTTTGTTATTCTTAGGTTGTACATAATAATTTTAATCCTCCTCACGTGTCTTGCATATTAGCTTGTACGTACTAAAGGCCACGAGGAAAACAATTTCCTTCAAGGCCTAAGACTTCGTTGAGGGTGCTGCGTTGAAGGTTTCTTTTTAGAAATGGAAAGAGGGGAAATTCTGGGAAAGAATAGAGTTTGAGAATGGTGTAGGAATCTGGAGGTCAGTGTGTAAAGGAGTGACGGACGTAAGAATCCATTCCTTCCACTGCGGTGCAAGGAGATGTCGCACAATCAAATTAGGAAATAAGCCACTAGGTCGAATAAAAAACATTTCAAGTTACAAAAAGACATTCGGACAAAGAAACTACACATACTTTGCAACTAAACTTCATAAGATCCTTCCCCAAGACATAAAACAAATAAAAAAAATTTATGTATACAAATCAAGAATAAAACTATGGCTGAAAGAGATCAATGAAAAAACCCTAATGGAAACACTAAAAACGACATAGAAGACAAATGAAATAAATTTAAATAATTTTAGTCCGCCTCGGCACAGGACCCCCTAGTGAGGAGGATTAAGAATTACAATATTTAAAATTAAATTCATCATTATATTTTGTATGCACAATTATTTTATACAAGCGCTAAAAAAAAGCCACGTCATGTTGGGTTTTGTCATACACAATTCAAAGGAGTTGACCAACTTTACAGTTATAAGGGTACATTTATTTAGCTTAGAGCATTCTCAAGAGTGTATCTTAGATATGGGGCCCAGAAGACATCTATGTAGGTCTATGTACTAATGGTCGAGATAATGCAAAATAAGTATTTACATATCGAGTTTAAAATATCGATATCTCGATATTTTTTTAAATAGGTCTTGTTCGCGATAAGTCTATAGCCTTTTTTTTATTTTCATACGAGACGTGCGAGAAGGAAGAATTTTATTAACGTCTTTTAGGACAATCGTTGATGATGTGCATACGATCTCTTCTTGGGACTATTATATTCTGTTTTATCTTAGGTTCGGGTGCTTTGGACGGTGTGCTCTGTGAGCGGTTATTCCGTTTGATAGGTTGTCACGTAAACAAGTGCATAGAGTGTATGCAAGTAATTTGCATGATACAAGTTCTTGGGTCGAAGCTACGTGCAATGCGCACACAAGGAAAACCGCTTGCGACCTCAAAGGCTGGCCTCCCATGGTGGGGGCATAACCCCCTTACCAGAAACCGTTGAATCAACGCTCGAGACGTGACTTTACACATGGCGCTTGTCGAACAAAACCATCAGCAGTTTTCCGACCACTGTCTATGGGAGTTGGTGGTTCCGTGATTGAATGAACTTTCACACTAATGGGAGTTTTACAGTGTGCTTTTTTTCATTCGGATTCTATATGGGTCAACATCACAGTACACGTATTAAATGTATGCTGTTTGGGTCAACTATATATTTTTTTTTCTATGACTTTATGTCTGGGTTAAATCTTCCCCACAGGAAAAACTAAACCCTTCCACACACTTTTCCACAAATGATCATCTAGTATCAAGTCAATCCACGCTATGCAATTGTTCTATATAAGGATAATAAATACAAAACAATACAAGAAAAATATGTCAACCTACCAGAGACCAAATGGGAAAATAATTCACCGACTTCAGATATTTTCATATCAGAGGGTTCGGCTCGATAGAACTTCTAACTGGACCGACAAATCCTACTGATCCCCCAGTATAAATATTTAAAAAATCTTTCGTAATCCTACATCTATTTAAAATGATTGATTTTTACATTTTTATTTTTAAATTCTTTGACAAATCTAATAAGCCTAAATTAATTAATAACATTATCAATTTTTTGCGATATATTTTAAGTTTTCTCCAAACAGTTGGCCCTGAAGAAAACAAAACAATAAATTTCCTTCCGGGTCTATGTCTTCTTTGGGGAAGCTGTGTGAAGAGTATTTTTAGGTAAAAGAAGGTAAGAATGTTCTGGGAAGGAAAAAATTATGACGGGTGGGTAGGAATCTGGGTGCCAGTGTGTGCAAGATTGACGGACGTATGAATCCATTCCTCCCATTGCAGTGCAAGACGATGGGTCGGAAGAACCCGGCTGGAGAGGTCAAAAGGTTTCCCTCAAACGGTCTCTCCTGATCCAAGAGGTGGGCAAACGCATCCGCTGCCAAGACCTACACAAACCTCGCCCCATGAACCCGGACACTTCTGCTAAGTCACTAATTGTAGGAAACCACTCGGGGTGACCTACGACATGTGTGGTGGTTATGCAATGTATGGTTCCCGGGGTGGCGGTACCCATACCCGCTTCCCAAATTGACATATATCTGTAAGATATTTAAAAATATTTATTTATTACTAGAGTTTGTTCCACTCGGTTCAAAATTATTTTCTAACAAGCGCAGACCCGTGAAAAATCACTGGTTAGTCTGAATTCTTCATGAAATCAGTTCAATTTCGGATTCAAACCAAATTCAAAATTAAAAGCAAAAGTTCAATGAACCAGAGTTACGCAGGACGCAGACACAATCAAATTAGTATTTTTGACCCACGAAAAATCACGGAATATTCAAATTAAAAAATAGTATTTTTGGTAAGTACCTAACTGCTTTACTACGTATCTGATTTTTTTATTTCTGAACACAGTCAATTCCTACTTTGAAAATGACTTAAATCAAAGCAAATTCAGTTCCAAGATTTATTAAACCACAGTTACAGGTAGGCACACAACCGAAATTAGTATTTTTAATGATTCCTAAATTTGCTGCTGTGGTTTAACTTTATCAATTACTAACGAAAGAAGTTACCCTCTTTTAAATAATGCTGGGCGTTTTCGGTTTAGAATTCGATTATAAAATTAAGCTAAAAATTAGTGTCATTAGAAGGGTACGGCTCATTGGATGTTTGCGGCTAGGGTAAGTTAAATGATCCCTACTGATCAAAGGGGAAATCTACAAAGCTCTCGAAAATCCTGAAATTTATGTTTTATATTCCTGATCCTGAGGAAATTAAGGTTCTTTTCTTCTTTCTAAATAGGGCACAGGAACTTAATAAATTGGTAGAATTGGTTTAAAAAAAGCGCCATAGAAAGTAAAATCAATCACACTTTATTGAAGTTATTAGTTATTTGAAATTCGTATGAAACAGTTTCAACGAAGCGTCAAACTGGGCTCTTTGGCCGCTTTGATTATGTTTAGTCCTGAAACAACTGACTGAATACTGAATGGTCAGTGGTTGAGTGGGCATCGCGTTTGGGTCCCACCCGGGCGTCCCGTGTTCGATTCCTCGGCTGGCCAAGTCCTCCATCACAACACAAGCAACATTTTCGTCTTTTTGTGGTGGTAGTAGGAGATTTTCAAACATTGTTGGGTTATTCGTAACCCGGGAATGTTTGTCTTTCTTTTAAAAAAAAAAACTTGTGAACTAAAACCCATTTTCCCAAATTCCTTGCATTGTTATTTTCTCTTTTTTAGTCCTTCCCTTCCTTGAAATGCCCTTACTTACTTACTTGAAGAAGAAGATGATGCCTATCTACTTGCTAAAGCATAATATTATTGTCGAAAATTACCCACATTAAATTCATTTCGAAAATCGTCGTGAAGCTGATCACATCTCGCCCTAGAAATCTCGCTTAATAATAATTACTATAGTTACAAATAGTGACTGGGATGTGTAACCACTTTTACCATCATTGTTGAAAGATCAGCTTCATCAATATTTGGATCCAAGCAGCCTATGAACACAGCAAAGGTAGGGGCTTTCTCCTTTCATCTTTCCAAATCCAGTGACTTGATTTTCATCACAAAAAATTATAGATTTACAGTCCATCTTCTCGTATGTCACGATATCGTTCGTTGACAGATTATAATATCACTTTTCAAGGCTCCTATTGGTTCAGTTATTAAATGGAAATGACGCATTACAGTACCTATGAAGCGTCGAACTGCGATCATTGGCCGCTTTCATTATTTATTTATTTATTTAAACGCCCATAGGGCTTTTACATATAGTTCAGTACATGTTTTTGATAAAATATAGGAAATAACATAAAATATAAGAAACAAACTAAAGATAACATAAAATATAAGAAAGAAAATATAGATAACACCAAATATAAGAGTTGACACAAAGCAGGTAACATAGAATATATGGTAAGTAAAAATAGAGATAAAGATGGTTTAAGAAGTAGGAATAAATAGTTGGCACATACGTCGTTTAAAGTTTGATAAATTTAATTTATTATCAAATACATCCATATTGTTTAAATATTGGTTACAAAGGCTATGTAAACGCTGTATTGGAGAATGCAAACTATAGTTAGAATGAGATGTGTTTATATGAAATGTTAATATTTGTCTAGTCGATCGTGTAGGTATATGATATATATATGATTTACAGCGCCTTTGAGGTGATTTTTCACAAAAACGGCGCTCTACAAATTATCCAATTATTATTATTATATGTTATCACTTTTCAAGGCTCTCCTATTGGTTGAGATTGTTTTCGTGAAGTTTCGCTTCTACCGCGCGTGAAGTGCACTCGATTTTTTTTTTTAGTTTTAAACCACTAAAAATACAATAAATTACAATATATATTGGAAAATGATACTGAAGAATTCTCCGTTTTATTCTTATTAGTAACTGGCGCATAAACGAATCTTTTTCTGATTTTTCTGTTTCCAATTTTCGTTTGTGAGTCACTAACATTGTCTTCAATGATACAATAATTAAAACTTCACTAACATTGATAAATATCTTTATAGCTAGATAAGATATAAAAAAAGTAATTAGTTACGGTATCTCTCTAGCAGTGGGCCACTGCCATTGGCAGTATACGACCTTCGGATTTTGTGAGAATATTTTTTAAATTTTTTGTTGAAGGCTGTATTCGATTTAGTTTTTCGGGTAAATATTTGAAATCTATGCCTTAAACCTTGAAATATTTCCTACCTAGGGCGGAAAATGTCAGGGGGCGGCTTTTAACATCCGTGCGAGGTATTTTCTAAATTTTATGATTTAAAAAAAGTTTTTCAGTTTGGATCGGTAATTTGACCTCAAATCCAAATTAAAGATTTCTATGAAAAAGGCTGCGCTGCCGTTGTTCTTAAACACATGCCGTTGTTCTTAAACAAACGACTTAGCAGGGGTGCCCGGGATCATGGGGATTGTCTAGGTCTGGTAGCGGCTGCGTCATCCCACTTACTGTGTGGCGGGCCGGATATGGAGACAACAGTTGAAAGGACCTTTTTACCACTCCAGTAGGACTCTCTCAATCCTCTAACCCAGTGGGAGGGATGGTTTGAAAGTCCGTCACTCCTGCACACTGACTTTCAGATTCCAACCTACCCCTCGCATATTTTTCCTTCCCAGATATTTCTCTCCTTCCTTTCCTTAAAAAAAACCCTACATACAGCTTTGCTAAAGATGATACAGACCCTGAACAGCATAAATTTTTTAACAACATAAAAATATATGCACTTATTTATTTATTGAAGAAATTCTAGGGAATTGGTATGTAAAAAAACATTGACATATAATGCAAACTAACGTTTCATCAATCATCTCTACATATTATAAATTAAAGTCGACCGCCGCGTCTGTCTGTCTATCTATCTGTCTGTTCGCGATAAACTCAAAAACTACTGACCTATTTTAACTAATGGTTTTTCATGCGGTTTTCACCGATAGATAGATGATGAGGAAGGTTTAGGTATATAATTCGTCAGATTAACAGATGGCGTTGGTTATGAAGGTTGGGTAATGGCATTGTCAGTCGATGGCATTGTGTTTCGTTAGCTACAGCAACGCATGGCCGGGTCAGCTAGTAATATACAATTTGAATATTTGTAATATATTAATAATTAAAATTTGAATAAAAAAATTGTAATAGGTGGCACGCGAGCCGTTTGAAAACTGAATGTACTGGGACTGAATATATGGAACGCGGGAGGGGGTTTGCAGGACGGAGGAGCGGGATAGAAAGAGGGAAAGTGGAAGGGGAACTCGGGAGAGGAAGGGGACGCGAGAGGGGAAGGGGAGATGGGAGGGGAACGAGGTCGCACGGAAAAGAACAAGCAGGGAGAAACCATTTATTTCTTTTAATATGGCATTGCAACGCATGCCAGAAACAAGCTAGTCATATTATAAAGTCAATTAATTTCAATGTGCTCACTTTGAAAACAAACTCCAATTCAATAATCATAATTTTATTACCACCGTTGATGTTATCGTGGTTATAAAAACGAAGAAAAAAGTTCAAAATATATTGTTCCTATTTTCACGTCAAAACCTAACATTGCATCACTACCATATTTTATATCTCAGCTATAAAATAAAGTTTCTCGGCAACTCCTTTTGACCTGATGAATTTCCAAAATTTCCTCCATAGTGACATCTGTTGTAGAAAATTGAAACCAACACCCTTCACAGTAGTCCAACCGACAAACAACGAGTAGTACTTCGCGTATCGTTTCATAGATGTCATACATTTAGAATGTTAGAAAAATATGCAGCCTTTATAATTTATTACAATAATCTTTTCGTATTATTCGACACTGATAATATAATATTTTATCAAACAGATTAAAAAATATATAAAAGCGACTGGTCATGCAGTATTAATTATTACTAACGATCTTAATATTTAAATGTTAGGTTTCCAAAAACCCATTTGTCATTTAAATATGAATACCGCACAAGAGTCCCAATTGATTCCGTCTGGAGCCAATATGGTGTCCACAATTGGGGTCTGTTGTGAGGCTGAAGGTAGTGGGGAGGGGAAGGAGATGGGCAAGAGGAAGTTGGAACAGTACCTGGCTATTCAGATCTGATCACCAAACACTGCTAAAATTTCAAAAACGATTCAATTCTGAATGGTGGTGTCACACCAGGGCGATACTGAGAGTATCTTCCACTCCTTAACGTGACGCCAATATATGTATTATTTTAAACGAATTAATTGTACAATAACACATATTATTCAAATAAGACTTATTTGTCCATGCCGGGATTCAATCCCTCGACTTTCAGATTAGGAGTCAAGAGCCTTACCCCTCGACCACACCGGCCGTCAAACTGACATAAAAAAGAAACAAAATGGCAATTGTAAAAGGTTCAAAGTGATGTAAGGGCCTTGTAAAATAAATAGAAGCTTTAAAAACTTGTGTTGAAGAATTTCGTCATTTTATTTTGTATTTTTTATTTATTTATAAACAGAAACAAAAAGTACATTAGTTACAGTGGTGAAAACAATTTACAATTATTAAGTTCATTTCATGATAGGTACCTATGACACGTTTGTTTGTAGTGTCTATGTATATATTACTTATAATCACCGGGTGATGTGCTTAGTGGGTAGGTGTGAGTGTGTGTGTGTGTTTACGTATGTGTGAGTATGCAGATATGTATGTATGCGCATTGAACAATTTATATTAATGACATGATCCTCTTTTAAATTTGGGCAGCGAATCGAAGAAAATGTCGATGTTAGAATTTTGACAATAATATTATTTGAAATTTTTATATAAATGTCTCATCAGCTATTGCTCACTGTTGCAAGAAACATATATAAATTTTACGGAAATACAACACTCTCTCTACTTTTCTCTGAAAATAATTTTATAGAAATGATAAAATTTAATGTTTTTGTATTCAAAGGTATTTTTTTTTAAATTTCAGTTAGAACATTGTCCAGCTGAGGCAACATGACTGTCTTTATCCAGGAGTCGCCAGCCATTAAACGAGTTTTTATTTTGATTTCCACTCGGCCGATAGTTTTATCGTTATGGTAATTAGTACGAGTTTTTTTTTGTATTATGGGAGTGCGTAGATATTTCGATTAACAGTCTATAATAATAGTCCATGTTACCCGGTTAAACTTTCGCAATTACACAGCTAAATTCCACTTCGAGGGGTGCAAGTGGTGTTCAACATGGAGCAGCTCATCTAATAAAATGTGTCGTGCAAACAAATATTTTTTTTTGGCTTTTCTTCTATGCGATTGCCAATTTTGTGATAATTGGCCTCCCTGCATACTTATGTGTAATGTGCTGTCGGTTTGCGGAAAATACGGTACGTCTACTTACAGACAATATAACTTAGTGTCCCCGAAGGTAAACAAATCGCTGCGACTCGTGGAATCTAAACAGACCAACAAATTCTATTTTGTAGAAACAAACAAACTAAATGAAGAGGAAATCACGATCAACACTATACAACAACCTACTGTCCGGAACAGGAATACCTAGTGAGGAGGACTGAGAACAAACTACTTCGCTTTGTATTTTTACTTTACCTTTATGTTAATATATATAACCAACGGTGACCGGCCAACTCGGAATGAAACCAACTCAGAACCATCTCAGATAAGTCATTTAGAGTGGTAAAAATATATATATAAATATAAAAAATTGGTTAAATAGGTAACGTTAGGTTAGGGTTATCGGCTAAATTAAAATTATTTTTTTCATAGCTTTTAATGACTTTTCAAGGAGGTGTTGAGTTGACTTTATTCTCACTTAGCATGTAACCATAACCAATGCCTTTCCCGTAGGTCACTTCAAGAGGTTCGCTACGTTTGGTGATTTAGCAGGGGTGCCCGGGTTCATGGGGTGAGGTTTGTCTAGGTCTTGGAGGCGGATGACCAGCAAACACTGAACCCCAAATTCCTAGCCAATCCCCTTAAACTCTTTTCCTTCCCAGAACTCTCCTTTCCTCCTTTTCCTTAAAAAAACCCTCCACACAGCATCCCCAGAGATGATACAGGCCCCGAGGGAAATTATTTTCCTCAGGGCCTCCTGTGTGGAGTTCATGAAAAAAAAAATGTGTTTTTACTTTACATGATATTGTCGTTAAATAAATAAAAAAATTTAATTACCTTGTTCCAGAAAAAATTTCCACCTTTTATTTTATTTTTTTAATTTTACTGGAGGCAAGAAAAACTTGAGCCTTCTTCGGGCACACGAACAAACCCACAACACGATTATTTTAGTTTAATTATCGTCAATAATTTTTATTCAGTCTGGGATTAAGACTATTCCAAAATGTTTACGACAGCTTCATCATTATTATCAAGAGCAGACATTGATAAAATGATGGCTGTCGGCACAGTCACTATTATTTCAGCCACTTTAGCTATCAACGTCAGCAATGTCGGAGAGTGAGAAAGTTTGCCGCGATCATCTTGTGCTTTTCTAAAGTTGCTATATTTATATTTCGGTGAAAGAAAGCATTTGATATCGTAAGAAATTCACAGTGAAAATTAATCTTAAAACATTCTGTTTGCTTGCATTATTTCGTGATTAATTCTATTTTTGTAAATAGTTTTGAACTCTTTTTGGAAAATTAAAAATTATATTTAAAAAAAAAAAAAAAAGCAATTACTTGCTTCGAAATTCTGATTTAAAAAAATTTGTCTTCTCGTTTTTTCTGCAAGAGTTTTAGAAGATAATTTTTTTATAGTGTGATGCAAATTTTGAATGCAATGGAAAACGATAAGGTACGTACTTTAAAAATTTTAATGTACGGAATGTAAAATGTGTGTTTTAGGGACGCTTGCAGAAAGAAATTTATGAAAATGTGATTTAAATAAACCTAATCTAATGAATAAACATACTTTGTATATATTGTGAAATTATTGCGTGTCAAAAACTTGGCAGTCACCTCTGGTTTGGAGCCCCAAAATACCTGAAAAAAACCTTGAGCAAATTACATACAACCTTTACAGCACAGGCGGCAGATAGTACGCCTTGCACCGCAGTGAGAGGGATGAATTCATACGTCCGACACTCCTGGACACATTGAACCCAAGATTCCTACCCACCCTTCAAACATTTTTCCTTCCCATTATTTCCTCTCCTTTCTTTCCCTAATAAGACCTTCCACACAGCATCCCCAAAATTGACACAGGCCCCCAGGGGAATTATTTTCCTCTTTGTGGAGCTAATGTTAAAAAAGTACGCTTTCCTTGTTTTACCGGTATTAAAATGGAAAATGCTCCGAGAAACTAGCGGCGTTGACCCTTCGGGGCCGGTGCATAGTTGGGAAACACGTCAAACGCGCGCCCAACATATGTACACGATTGACATTTGTCAATGAGGACTTTTCGTTCTTGAGTTCAACAGCTCGGCTGTGGAATGATATGCCGTCCTCTGTGTTTCCTCCCTCCTAACAGGAGTTCTCTCACTCTCTTCAAAACCCATGTTCACTCCTTCCTCTCCCCAAAGACATCTTCACAGATAGTGTTAAAATCAACATTGTTCATGATTTGCACATTTTTGGTAATCTTCATTATCAGTGTGGCTGGCAGTTTCATATCAACGGATTGTTGAAATAATTCAAATAAATCGCTTTATCTTAATTTATTCGGTAATATCTATTTATTTGGAATTTCTCTTTAATTGAATAATTGTGAAAAAGCTATGCGATTTAAAAAATTACCGTTATCTTTAAAGGTTGTTTGTGTTCAATTAAACCGAACGATTGTTGTATAAATAAACCACTTTAATTTGGCAGAAAGTAAATCGCAGAAATATGGCCGAAATTTCCCTTTCAATGTATCTAGAGATTTTCACTTCAGATAACACAACACAATAAAATAACAAAACACTCTTTTTGATTTCATAAGCAAGCCGTGTGTATCGGGAAATAAGAGTTGATCCAAAGCAGAAATCTTAGAATTGTATGTATTGGTGCCAATGAATTCACTTCACATAGTGATTTGATGTACTTGCCAAACATCACTGGGAAATATGATTATAGCAAGTCAGCGCTCACCGTGTTTGCCAAACATCACTGGGAAATGGGATTATAGCAAGTCAGCGCTCATCGCGTTTGCCAAACATCTCTGGGAAATGGGATTATAGCAAGTCAGCGCTCACCGCATTTGCCAAACATCACTGGGAAATGGGATTATGGCAACCAGCGCTCACCGTGTTTGCCAAACATCACTGGGAAATAGGATTATAGCAAATCAGCGCTCACCGTGTACGTGTCCAAAAATATACCATTTGTAAAGATTTTACACAATCGGAAGTATTCCATTGTGTCATTTCTATTTTATCCTATCAAAACCGTGGTTTTAGCAATTCCTCAATTAATAAAAAATTCTTATTCGGATTAGAGTAGGACTCCGTTCCTACTAACCTCTTTAAAATTGTCGAGCTTGACTCCGCTCTTAACATTGTACTTTCTGTGGTCTAGAAGTGAGATTTTAGATCACTTAATTTTTGGTCGCCACTCTCTGAATTGCTTCCCCTACACTCGTATTCCATTCTCCCTCCGTGTCTGAACTCGACACTAATTTTCAATTTTTAATTCAAGAAACCAATACAGTGATCACATAGGTTTACAAAGATACAACCAAAGGTTAAAGAATGAGATTGGAATAGATTTTTAATACAATCAACGAAATTCACCAAGTAAACGTTAAACATGACAATCTCGCCTAAGTATGTGGTTTACTGTAGTGTGAAACCACTGTTTCGAGGAATGGGCAATATAGTTGTGCTTATGTGGACTGCAGAAGAACGGAGTATTGTATCGTGTTGTTCTTGTGGGTATGTGTAGGTTTATAAGTTGGAGATTTCGGAACAGTCCAATTTGGAGATCAGCATTTTAAATAAGAAATTAAGTCATTTGTTTTTCTTCAGTCTTCTGGAGTAATTTATATGTATTATTCGTATTCATTTTCTAGTAGAATATTTAATTTAAATTTAATAAATCGTTGGAATTTTATTTGTATTCGATCAATTACTATATTATTATTGTGAATACTGTTTTCGAGTCAGCTCTGTGATTCCAATATAATTAGATCATATTAATTTGCTTATCAGTGGTACTATTTTCGTAGCTATCGTCATGTTTTCAATAAATGCTTTAAATCGAATAAGTACTTATGTAGTTGTTTAGTTTCTTACATATATGTTATGGTTAGGGTTTTCACGGGTGTAGACGAAGAGTAATTTTCCCAGTTTACTCGCGTAAGGTAGTCCTTAAAACGACTTTTTAACTTCTGAAATTTCGGAGAGATCTCACTGTCCATCTTTAGATGTTTTATGTCTTGAGTTTTGTCTCAAATTGATCGCTCTCGCGTGTCTGTTCGGTCCAGAAATCAAGACCTAAGTAAGGGCTTATCAATTCTTATTAAATACAGAGTACACGGGTTGAAAGTGATTTGACAGTGGAGGGGGTAGGGGCGGGGCCGGCAATATTAGGCGGTTTGCGTGTAGAGACCTGATTGGATTGCTTTAAACTAATGGGGGGTAGATAAGTTTTTAGATTTTCACGGCCAAAAGTATTTTCGTTATTTGTTATTGGGGTGTTATGCCGTATTGCGCTACCTCCTTCTTTAGCCAACGTTTCGGACAGCGTTACAGTGTCCATCATCAGGGCAGATGCCCTGCGGACACTGTAACGCTGTCTGAAACGTAGGCTAAAGGAGGTAGCGCAACACGGCATAACACCCCAAAAACAAATAACGAAAATAATCGGGGGTACTTCTAAGAATTTTGGAAGAGCGTTTTTGGGGAATTTTGATCAATTATGACTTTCCAGATGTTGGGAATTCTGATTGAGTAATTTCTAGTTTTCATATTATTTATATGTTCATGAATTTCTATTGCTTTGCGGTAAATTCTTTTTGATTCAAGTTTGTAAAAAACGATGCAATATACTGTTACGGTTGAAAATATCAATTATTCCTATTTTGCAGTGCAAAGAACTCCTTCCACAGTACCCGGATATCCTGCAGGAGGTGCCGGTGTCGGACTGGCCCCTGCTGAGGGACGTTTTCAAGGACGACTGGCCCTTCGCGATATACCCCTACTACATCGTCCAAAACTGGATCAACTGGAAGAGCAAGGACCCCCACTTGGAAGAGGTGAAGATCTACTGTCCTTATGGGGACTGGAGCAGCGGAACTATGATCGTTGAACACAAAGCAGAGGTAAATTAATATCTACAAATTCATTCAAGTTTTTCACCGGTTTGTGACACCTACGCCATTTTAATAAGGAAGTGTAATGCTGAACCAATAAATCATCACCCTGAATTGGACAAAATTCTAGCTAACACTTTCAAAAATGATCTTTGAATGCAAACCATTCACCAAAATATTTTTCAATCTATTTTGTATTTCCAAAGATAATCTGTATGAAGAAATTCTAACATCAGTACATAAAGTTTTCATTTATTTTACAAAGTTTTAACATCACGATGAACCTTTTGCAATTGCTGTTTTGTTTGTATCTGACTGTTGATTGTTTTTATGAGGCGCGGTACAGTTTGTCACTTTAGTTGGATAGGTAAGGTAACTTTGCCTTACAATGTTCCGAGGTGGCAAAGTTGGCAAAGACGAATTCTCATAATATATTTAACAATTTTTGATTTTGAGGTTCAGTCTCTTGTAAATATTTTAGCTTGACACATTTTAAATGAAATATTTACTTCTTCAAAACTGCAAACTTATTTTGTGGCACCATTTTAATCAATAAAATTAAAAGATTACTTTGTTTTAACCACGTTTATAAAAAACCACATGTTCCTTAAGCAATGCTCACTTCTTCGGTTACTTAAAACATTTTAACAATGTCCAACCAAAGTGACGAAATAGAGAAGCCAATAACATGGAATAATAAGAATAACACACTAAACCCTACTAAAATATTGGCAATAATTAACCCAACTCATCTCTGCCTACCCTTGCGGGGAAAGGTCGTGATGGTTAGTTAGTTAGCCTTATGTGTGGAGTTTACCTAAACGAAAAACGAGCGTGAAAAATTGATTGTTTTCATTGTTATTATTTTAGTACGGATACACAATATACCTTTTCACCCTCGAGAAAGGATGCCAACTTCTCAAGGAGGCTCTCACCACAACCTCAGTGTTGGACTGGTCTCTTGGTCCCTATGTCTACGGCGTTCACCAGGATCAGTGGGATGCAGTAAAGGCGTCTCTGGTGCATCACAACCTGAAGACAGAGTATCAAATAGAGAGTGGATATCACTGGATATCTAAGGAGGTGGCAGCTCAGTTTAAAGTAGAGTAAGTGGATGCATTCAAATACCTTGTTGACGCAACTATATACATCTCCGTCTAATATATACATATATACATGGTACAATCAGTATATTAATGAATCCTGTGCAATGAAGATCTCTTAGTGCAATTTATCTGGGTAGTGACCTCCTGGGACTCCATCGGTGTGTATAATTTTGAATCTCTTATTTGTGATTGTGCAGTGAATACCAACAGCATCCCTCAAGGCCATAAGAACGATTCTTATCAACAAGAATATTAGAAGACTTCATTAAAATATCCCAATCTTTACAATATACTTGAAACCTATTTAAAATTTAATAAGACAATATTAGCGAAACTCAATCGAAAATTTGGAAACGGAAAAATCTAAAAAAGATATTGGCGCCTCTGGGCCGCTACTCTATCAACTGAGTTAAGGTGTCCCTATCCGATTCGGTCATTTTTAACTGCATAATACTTTGACTACGAACTACCAACAATATCTTAATTTTCTTAACGAATGCTTTTTTGCTGCTATCTTTATATATGATTGCAAGATTCAAACCTGAACTAAATTCTATCTAGATAGTGTCTTAGATAATTTTTATCAATTTTTATTTTTAATATGAGACATCTATTGACTTTTCTGCAAGTCTAAGATGAATATTAATTTTTATTTTTATCTTAATAAGTAAAACCTGGGATTCTTGGGTCAAATTGTTAAAAAGTCGATCGCCAGGGGATAATGTCAGCTGATTCATTTATTTTAAAATGCGTCGATTCGTGAACCTAGTCCTAAAGTTTTTTAACACTTTAGTTGCCGAAAACAATTGAAAAGTACGTGAAAAAAATAACACCAAATTATACGAGATTACTTAAGGTCGTTAATTTACTTTCCAGATGTCCACCGGAAGTTTACATAGCGCCCCTTTCAGCAGAAGACGTTCCCACAATCGACAAGCACTGGCCCCATAGTTTCCCTGGATCTGACGACTTCCTGAGGCAACTGCTCAACCAGAACGGAGGCCTGGGCCTCTACCTCAAGGAAGACCAGACCCTTGTTAGCTGGATCATGAAAAACCAACTCCTGGGACTTGGCACCCTCCAGACCGTTGACAATCACAAAAGAAAGGGGTATGCCAGGATTCTCACAATGGCACTCACCAAAAAGATGGCACAGGAAGGAGTGGATGTTCACACCTGCATAGTCAGGCAGAATGTGGTGTCTCAGACCCTGTTCAAGAGTCTAGGGTTCAAGCACGTAGATCACCTCATGTTTGAAAAGGTACAAGAGTTTGATAAAAACCAGCAACATGCCAGATGATTCATTTTCAAAGATTTTTTTACAATCAATCGTGGACATTCAACCAAATCACGTACGTAAACAAATGTTCGGCTGTTTTCAAAATCGAAAATTTCCTATTTACCGCCGCAAACTCGATTTGGAACTTTCAGATCCTGCGCAGAAAAATCTCACAATGGACTGCGCTGCAAAACGTTGCCTTTCTTTAGCGAACTGTACTTTTCTGCGCAGTCTGGTTATTTTAATGTTCGCTCTTCGGCGGTCAACGTACGACTGATATCGTGGTTTATTCAAAGCATTCTCGAACCCCCCTGGCGCGAAAAAGGTGGTCGCGTGGTTTGCCTCCAGCTCGTCATAATGTAATGCTACCCAGATTGTAAATTAAGGAAAATATATCAATTTAGACAACTGAGCATTCACTGCATTGTAAGCATTTTTTGGCAAACAATTCGTATGAATCTTGAAAATGTATGCCTTAGTTCGTCACATTTTGTAATGAGATTGTTCAAAACAAAAATCTTACATAACGAAGGCATGACAGCTTTTTTTCCTACAGTGTAGAGTGCAAGACGACCAGCGTTTTGACCTCAGTGTTCCTCAGTGTATTTCTGAAAACCTTTTAGTCACATTTGAACACTTCCGAAAAACTATTATTTTGTTTTGAAATATTGGTAATTAAACATTTAATTTTGTCTAGAGTTTTTAGCAACATGTTTAATTTAAAAAATGGTAAGTTTGTTTTGTACATTCTTTAATTTTAAGTACCTACACGTTATTGTGTCACTCATATTAGTTAATTATATTTATTTATTTGAACGAAAAAGAGTATTTTTCTTTTAATATTATATGAATACACTGTAATATTATATCGATTTAAACTGTTTTTTTTAATGCAATCCGTCTTCTCCTATTCTATAAAATAAGCATTTTTTTTATCAAAGCTAAACTTAAAACCCATCTTTTCAGACAATATATTTTTTAAAATAATTTTTTTTAATTTTTTTTATTAATCATTAAAAGCACCCTCTAAACTGCCAAAGCAGTTTGTCAGCAGGTCAATTTAATGGTTCCGTGACAACTCAGATCCCTTTGTAAAGTCAAGTCAGTCAAAAGAAAAAAAATTAAAAGTAGCCCATAACCTAACCTAACGCATCCTATTTAACAAATTTTTTTATACATTTTTTTCGTCACTTAAGCCTCGATTACATTGAGCGAGTTTAAAAGCTACTAGCCGGCGAATTCACTATCTGCTAGTAAACTCGCTCAGTGCAATCATATTTACTAGCTAACCAGCAGATTTTACGCGGAAGCTTACTAGCAGATAGTAAATTCGCCGGCTAGTGGCTTGTAAGATCGCTCAATGTAATCGACTTTAATGACTACTTTACTGTACAGTTAAATTTAATGACTTTTACGACTGTTTAATGACTTTTCAAAGGAGCTATGATGTTGCGTGTCCGGTCCGGATATGTCCGGTCACCCAATTTAAAAAATATAAAACTATCCCACAATATAACGAGACAAAAATATAGTGAAATAACATTTCAAGTGACTACAATATAGGCTATAAAATACATAGACAGAAGATATCACGCAGGCTCATTGGCGTATTTATACATAAAATTACTTGCATACATAACGTGACCTTTTATTTTTCCCCCCAAGCCGGGACACCGAAAAAAAGGCAGGTAATTAAGAGGAACGTTTGCGCGGTTCGTTTCGGCCCGTTTCATAAAAATCTTAATTTTGGATTTGAGATCAAAATACCAAACCAAACGGAAAAAGTAAATCAAATATCTAATACCGATACGAGCTAGATAATTTATTTTTGCTTTAAATTATAAGATATAGGGGGTATTTCACCATCTTGCTCACAAGCACTACCAATAGGATAAAGCATTTTTTCGATTTCACCATCCTTCAAGAATGCTTATGTGGGTAGATAAAGTTTATTTTTATTAATTGGTACTTTGACCAGCCAGTAACGTTTACCGGGTACAAATTAGCAAAGTTTTCTACCATATTAGCAAAGTTTTCTACCACGGGTTCAATAAATATGACAGACAGCTGCTGTCAAATCGTATTTGCATTACCCGAATTTTTCACGATTTCTACTTACGAAAATGCCGTTCTTGTAATCCATGACCAGCCTAAAGACAAAAACTCTCAACCACTTGGTGTGTTATTTTAATATATATATATTGAAGAATAATACAGAATTGTAGTACTTACATCATATTTCAACAACAATAACAAGTATATTAGGTTTTATGTCATTCTATAACCATATAAATTGCATTCCAACAAATAATAATTTCATTGTTGTCAGCCGGAGATTTTGTTGGTGTCTGCTTTATAAAAAGATAGTCGGAGGCTATTGGATATAGCCGTCCAATGTGTATTCGCTTCCTTCTGGACCCGGCTCTTTTAAAAGGTTTTTATAATTTGACCCAGTTCCCGAGGGTCAAGGGATTATGGAATGCAATCATGTTGCAATGTGACCAAGTAAGTACCTCTGAATATCATACTACTGTAACGGATATTTTTACAATCAATATTTGTACTATCAATGAATTCACAGGAACAGGGAAGGTATATAAAATGTACCTATATCCTCACTACACACCTGTAGTATTCATTTCCTTATTCCAACAGTATTCGATTTCCCCAACTGAAAAAACCAAGTACTGAAATGACTTTCTTCTTTCAGACGGAGAAAATGCCGTAGTAACCTTAACCAGTAACTGCTACAGAAAAGGTGTCTTCTCCAGGTGGACGTGCTGATTGAAGTGATTCTGTATGAGACCCTAGAAATTTTGTACAACTGTGTTTTAAAGAGTAGATTCCCTGTACTTTTATTGTGAAAAACACTTATTTAGCTTTATGGAAACTGTAATAAAACTTCAGAATATTTTGGTATATCTGTACAATATATTTATTTAATAAAATGTGAGAGAAAAACATTTCTCTTTGTAAGAACATACCTAATACGGTAGATTATACTTAGTTTTTATAAATATATGGCAACATTATCAGGAGTCAGTGGGACGACGGCAGCCATAATATTTTATAATATTGTATGGATGAATATGAATGGTACAGACAAATGATTGTATATTATTTATAATCATTCTCACGCAAGGTCATTTAGTAGATGTTGCCCCATGTGTAGGCACGGTGGGGCAAGGTGGGGCATTTGCCAACTCTGGCTGGGCGATGCATGACCTCTTAGATTGTAGACCAAGTTGCGTTTTCAAATTTACAGCACTTCAAATGACGGTTTTTCCGTCTTCCGTTCATGTTGATAGAGCCCAAAGCATGAATATGTTGTCGAAGCCTACTGTTTTTGGTATCTACTCTAGATTTTTATTTTTTGTCCCACCCTAAATCAATACCTAGCTACACCCATTTGTTCAACTACAAACATTACAAAAATTTCAATGAACTAGAACTAGCTAGAGAATAACTAGCTTCGTGTTGGGAACACCTTACTAAATGAATATTCTAGATTGTAAAGTAAACAATACATTCTGTTTTATATAATCATTATGTTAGCAGCTCTGGAGACTCTGGATGGCTGATGGCTATTCTTTTAGTCTTCCTCATCCACAACGCACAGCGGTGTACTCCTCAATTGCATTTGGTTTATCTGAAAGTAATAATAAGGGATAAAACATTCATGAAACACTAACCACCTGCCACATTCCACCTGTGGATCAATGAGCATGCTCACAAATCAACAGCCAGTTGATTTGTGAATGGAGGGAAATAATTATGCCGAGTCTTCAATTTATGATGGTCCGATGCTTTGTGACCCCCTTGCACAACGTGTGAAACGCTTGTAAACTGTGCGACCCAAAATTTAAGTTTCTTGTTTTTGTAAAAGCGCAATGAAACCATGCATTATTTTAATTCAATGGCAAGCCAGAATTTAACACTAAACAAATACAAAATATTGTTACTGAAGTCGCTCAGTTGTACATAATATTGTATATTTTTTACTATTTCTGTGTAAAAGTCCCTAAAAAGCGTTTTAATAAATACAATAGGAAATGTACAGGTTGATTTTTAAATATGCAATGTAAATGTTTTACCTAGAGCAGAGGCATCGATATTCCAGCCGCTGGTGGTGCCTCTGGTGAGGGAGATCGTACATTTTATCATCGTCTCTATGTTGTCCAAGGGAACAGCGTTGCTGGGTCCCTATCTGATGAGGGTGCACTTTTGTCTCTCCAGTCCCTCATATATCACTTTAATGTATTGGTTCACCTGAAGGCTCTGCAGACAAATACACAATAGATATTAAAGACACTGTACCTAAACGATTTAACAGCAGAAAATCACAAAAAATAGCAATGAGGAAAGAAGAAAGAGTAAAACATTTTGTGACGCATGAATTAAGACAAATCTACAAATTCAACTAAATTCTTTAGTAATATCACTCAATAATCAATAAAACATAACAAAAACCCGTTGAACTTACCTTATAGTTTGCATAAATAAACCAATCCCGTTCGTAAACAACAATAAACGAACACTGTGTTGACACCATGTTGACACTTTTGACGTTTGTGATTTCATAGAAACAATGGCGTCTAAGCACGTCTAAGACAGGCGTGGCAGTAGACCAAAATAGCTACTTGGCACCATATTTTCTGTGGCGAAATGCGCACGGGTTTTTGAGCATGATTCTCCTACCAATAAAGTTATGTGACCGGTAGTTAAGAGCAACATTTAAAGAGATTGGTGAAATAGCCCCATAGGCCATTAAAGATTTTAATGTTTCGTGTTTTTAGAGGCAAATTGGGCAATTATTTGTGAGTAAATGAAAAACATTAAAAAAAATAATTTTACTATGTTATAGTAAAATTATTACGAAATATAAAATTTAAAAAATTGTTAAAATTTAAATGTTAAAATGTTTAATGTTTTTTTGGGCAGTAATACATATAAACAACATTTTTTTATTCCGAAGTAAAGAGATAATTTATAATTCAAATTTACATCAATCAAAATGATATCTTTTATTCATTTTTATTTTTTATTTTATGTATCATCCTATTTTTATAATAAATAGAGTAAGATTATTTTTTATGTTCTTAATTTACTCGCAAATAATTGTCCAAGTTGCCTGTAAAAACATGAGACATTAAAATCTGTAATGACCTTTATATTTTAATTTAAAGCAAAAATAAAAAATAAATAAAACTAGCTCATATCCGTACAAGATATATGATACACCCTTTGATTACAAAAATAATTTTTCCGTTTGGTTTGATATTTTGATGTCAAATCCAAAATTAAGATTTTTATGAAACGGGTCGAAACGTGCCGCGCGAACGTTCCACTTAATAACAGTAATGAAATTGGGTAACTTATATAGCGCTGTTTTCGCGAAAAATCGCATCAAGAGCGCTGTATAAAAGTTGCATGATTACAATTCATCTTTCAGCTACCAATTGCACGGAAGATTGGAATTCTAGACCCTTGTTCAAAATTTAAAGAGATTTTTTTACTAATAAACGAAATAAAGCATTAGGTTACAGTTAAAATGTTTTTGATGTAAATTAGCATGGATTTAATGAGTGAATTTACTTTACTGTGTAGGAGGCTAGATCACAACTCGTCTTAGCTAACAAGCTTTTATATTTTTGAAGTGAAAACTTCTTTAGCACAGTTATGATTTGAAACTCAATGAAACGAAAAAGCGACACTCAAAAGAAACAAACTCTTACATCTATAGGGTTTAGCCTGCGAGAGAATGAGCTAGAATAATCGGTCTCCTCTTTGTGCCGTGCTTCGTAGCCTCCCCACTCTTGTCTGCTTTAGTTTTCTGAAGGTTTCACTTCTACTGCGAGTGAACTATACACTTGTAAATATTTTTTTTAATACTACTACAATTTTTTTTTTCGAAAACGGAACATTTTGGCGCCCCGAAGCTGTGTTCGGGGACACCGGGACACGCTGCCTGAAAACGGAATTGTCTCGGTGAAAACAGGACATTTGGTAACATTATGCATACAATCAATTGATACTAATGTATGGGTACTTAGAAACAATATCAATATAACAAGTGGTGATATTTTTGTTAACCATTTTTTCAACCTTTTCTAAGTGCGGTGGTGCAATTCGACTCGCTTTTTATATACATTAGCATTTTATTAGGTACAAGATAAGTTAATGTTCGTTGCATTTATTTTGTAATTTTATAATGGACATACCTTCATTTTGACATCTTGTGTGGTGTGAGATATCTACTTTTTCTTTACATGTATAAATGGAATTCGACAACAGGTATGGCGTACAATTTTAAACGAACCGGTAATATATTGACTGACTCATATAATAAAGCTATATCTCTTCTTAACTAACTAACTAACTAACCATCACGCCGTTTCCCCGCAGGGGTAGGCAGAGAGGACAGACCGCCAAACAACTCGGTCTTGGCACACACTCCTTGCTTCGTTCACATTCATACATCGTCTCATACATGCTCTTCTATTATTCTGACTCTTGACATCGCCCGACTTAAGTATCTGATACATTAGGTGTGCCATGTCTTCCCCGGGCGTCCCCGACTTCGTCTACCATTCACATTTGCGTCATATATTCTCCTTACACTCCTTTCCTCATTCATTCGCTCTACATGCCCAAACCATCTGAGCGTCCCTTTCTTAATCTCTCTTCTTTGTGCATAAATAGGTACTGTTGCTTACCAAAATTAATTCAGTCAAATATAAAAAGCGTATAAATGCACACCCAAATAATTATTCATCTAAATACGCCCTTCATATAATATCTCCTCCAGTAAAATATTGGCGGTATTTTCATGTATTGGCTTCCAATGCTGGCCGCTAGAGGCGCTAGTGTAGCCCTTTCTTAATCTCTCTTCTTTGTGCATAAATAGGTACTGTTGTTTACCAAAATTAATTCAGTCATAAATATAAAAGCGTATAAATGCACACCCAAATAATTGTTCATCTAAATACGCCCTTCATATAATATCTCCTCCAGTAAAATATTGGCGGTATTTTCATGTATTGGCTTCCAATGCTGGCCGCTAGAGGCGCTAGTGTAGCCCTTTCTTAATCTCTCTTCTTTGTGCATAAATAGGTACTGTTGTTTACCAAAATTAATTCAGTCATAAATATAATAATAATAATAATAATAAGGTCTTTATTCCAGGATGTGGGGAGGGGAGTGCAATCCCACACATCCCATATAGGGTATAATTACATATGTTATTATATATGAATATTAATTACATATGAATAAATAAAAAGATAAAAATTAACAAAATAAAAAAATTAAAAAAGAGAAGCATCATTAGATACACTATTCATAAAAAATATAGTTAAGTCTTTAAATCAGGTACTTGTTGTTCCATCGGATCTCAGATTGTAGGAGCCAGTGTTTTTCTCCAATATTCATCTATGCTCGATCTACGGGGGCTTCAGATGAATTCTCCACGTTTGGTGAAGAGGCGCGCCCTGCCACTGGGCCACGGCCAGGACGAGAGTGTTCTCCGATCTTTGGTAGCGCTGTCTCACCCCGGCTATTCTGTGGCGCATCAAAGCGGCGAACCTATGTACCCTTCCTTCTGCGAACATCTGCGAGGCACTGCATCGCCAAGGTAGGCCGAATAGCGCCCTATATGCGTTATTGTATTGTACTCGAAGTGTGTTCATGACGCCTTGTGAGTATCTTGTCCATAGTTCGCCGGTGTAAAAGCTCATGCAGTAGCTCTGGAATATTTGCTTCTTCACCGGAGAACTGCACCTGTTGAATCTCCTGGCGAGCATGTTGGCTCGCACGCTTAGTACTTAGTATAAAAAGCGTATAAATGCACACCCAAATAATTGTTCATCTAAATACGCCCATCATATAATATCTCCTCCAGTAAAATATTGGCGGTATTTTCTTGTATTGGCTTCCAATGCTGGCCGCTAGAGGCGCTAGTGTAGCACTTTGTGAATTTATTTGGTAGAAGGTATTTAGTGGCGGTGGTGAGCTTATAATTGTTTATATTTGAACAAAAAATCAGTAAAATTTTAAGCAGGTAATCTACTTTTATTTAAAATTTCACTTTCTATAGTTTATTAACGTAAAATAAAGAAAATATTTCACATAAATCAATGTATGAAAAAAAAACAACCCGCAATAGTGCCGCTAGGAGGCGCTAGTGTAGCCTGTATGAAAAATGTCAGAAGTTTGAGATATTATGACTATTCTACAGTATTTGCAGACACTTACCGATATTATTAATTAGCTCACGCAGAAGTAAATGAGTAAAGCCATTTAATGTTACACAAAAGTCGGAAACCTTTCATAGTCGGCGATATTGAACGAAATGTATTTTTCAATGTCAATTATTGCGCATGTTATACTCTTATCATGGCTTGTGTCTTCTAAGGATCGATGGTTCCGTGGTAGAATGGGTCGCCCGGACGCGGGAGACCGTTCGAGTCCCGTCCGATCCAGTCCCTGAATTTTGCTTTTTTTTAAAACAAATATGTTATAATTACTCTTATATTTTTTTATTTCACAAAATTTTATTTTATTTTTTAATCTGAATTAAAGATGAGATAGCGCTATTTGAACTTCTTGCACAGGCATTTAAATACCGAAGTAGATATAGTAAAGCGCACTTAATGAAAATGTCGCGCTACCTCATACTTTAACCCTAGAAGCCCAATCATATTTTGCTTTATAAAAAGCCCAATCGTAGGTCAAATTTACCTACATTATTAAATACATTTGGAACGTAGTTTATTCTGTGTAATTTATTATTTTTTATCGTTATTTATTATTAGGAAATTATTAAATATTTAGGAAATGAAAAAACCCTTGCTTAAAATAATATTTATTTATTTGTCTTTGAAAAAACAACTTTTACTAATTAATACAAAAATTTGGTATGAAATGAGATCTTTTTGGTTTGCTTCTTACTAAAAATATTTTTTAAAAAACTTAACAAAAGCTTATTTTTTCTTCAAATCAATAAACGTTTTATAACAATTAAACGGTTTTATTGAATTATTTTTCCTTTGTATACACTTTTCACACACATTTAAAAATTACAAAAAGCCTAAACATAACTCAAATTGACCTACAACACAACGACAACTCCAATACGAAGGGAATTACCAAGGCAACACCGCCATCTCCTGTGGGCTCTTGGCAGGTACTATAATGGTTCGATCAATCAGGGCAATCGAAAGAAGTGTGCGAAAGAGAAAGCAGATATTGTTTGCGTATAGGTAAAAATGACCTAGATTGGTCTTCTGGGGTTAACCAACGTTTTGGACAGCGTTACGGTGACCATAATCAGGGCAGATAACACCCAAAAACAACTAACGAAAATACTTTTGGCCGTGAAAATCTGAAATCGTATCACCAATTCTAGTGTAATATATTCTATTCTAGATACCCTGGACTATGTAATCTTATCAATAATTGATGTTATATTGTAACGATGACATTGAATTGATTAAATAATTTCGAATTGTGGCTTACAATGCTGGTAATTACATAAGCCATTTAAATTAGTTAATCTTCAGTACCTAATTACAATAATTTGGTGGAGTATTACTACAGGTGCCTGACATTCGAATGTATCATATCATTTTACTATAAAAAATATATACAATTAGCCGTCGCTCTAGTTTTAACACAGTTCAGTTATTTTGGAATTTTTTTCATATGGGTGAAGTTTATCCAGGTCTTGCGGCGGATGCGACTGCCCACTAACTGCGAGCAGGGCTGGGCAGTATTTGAATTACTTGTAATTGAAATACGTATTTGAAATGCAAATAAGTTTTTTGTATTTTTATTTCAATTACTTCCTAAAAATGTATTTTGTAATTGGAATTTCAATTACCTGATGCTGAAATATTTTGTAATTTGTATTTAAAATATTTATGCCTTCAATACATTTTCAATTAAATTTAGCGATCTTAATAATGATAATGAAAAATAAACTGACAAAGACAATACATAGAAAAAACGTTAGAATCCAGAGCTATACATGTTAATATTTGGAGTTTGCAACTATTGATATACTTAGATGCCGTTACAATAATCGAGCCGTGAGACAACGCATTTGCCTGTATAATGTAATATTTCAGTAATGGGGTATTTGCACAAACTATGAATACCGGGTTTAATTTTCTGATTCTGATTATCGTGCTAAAAAGGTGAATTTTCATTCATAACTAGTGATTTAAAAGAACGATCTAAAATCACACGTTCCGAAATGGTTCCAACGGCCTTATGACGTAGAAAACGCTACTGAGTGGTAAGTCGGTCGTCTCCGAAGTTGTTTTTTTTACAAAACTAGAGGCCTAGAGAAAAATAATTTCCCCCAGGACTACGACTTCGTTGGGGATGCTTTGTGGAGGGTATGTTAAAGGAAATGAAACGAGAAGATGTTTCTGGGAAGGAATGAGAGGTAGAAGGAATCTAAAGGTCAGTGGTTCCAAGAGTGACGGACGTATGAATGCATCTCCCCCACTACTGGAGAGGCCAATCTCCTTCTACCAGTCTCTTCCGATCCGGCCCGCCACGCACAAGCGGACATACGCATCTGCCGCCAAGACCAATACAAACCTCACCCCATGAAACTGGGCATCCCTGTAAATTCACCAAACGTGGCGAACCACTTGAGATTACCCATGGCAGAGGTATTGGTTATCTAATAAATGGTTCCCGTGGCGGCGGTACTCATACTCGCCTCCCAAACTGAAGTTTTCTGGTGTGACGTCAACAACGCCACATTATTCACGAACAAAAAACAAAAACGACGTTTTGGCGGCAAATCAAAAATGTCACATTTTAAATCGATGCATTCATTGTTGTAATTTTTTCGAAAACAAAAACAAAAAAAACAATGAAAATACCCGTTTTGAAAGTTTTACATTCCATATGCGACGATTGCCGTTGCAAAGTAATCAATAATTGAAAAGTAATTTGTTAGCTTACCTGAATATTAAAAATAAACTCTGATACTGATTATTGATAAATACAACAATATCTAACAATTAAGTCGCAGGTAGGTACCACAAAAGATTAATTATGTAATACGGAGTTCATTGATCGATCTACGTATTACAATGTGCATTGTTCTGGTTCAATAATATGTGATAAAGCAATGACTAGATGTTTCGACGATAAATTTATAAGTGATAATTTATTTTTATTGCTTACATGCTTTGTATATAATGTTTATGATCAAATTATTCAAAAGACATTGGAAATGTACATTTAGATATTATCGTGCGTTAAAATGATTTATTGGTGTAATTATCCCAGTGGTACTTTTACGTCATTATAATGATCAGATTAACGAAACCTTTCTTTGATATAATTATTACTTTTGCTTCTAACAGGAATATGAACGCTAGAAATATTTCGATTCTCACAACTTCTAAATTTCAAAATCGGGCCGAGGCAAGTAAGCGAAAAAGTGGTTTTTATTTATTTTGTGCATAATTTTATAAGAATGCAAAAAGTTAGTACATACAAAACCTCAAAAATAGTCTTAGCCATAAAGGGGTATTTTAAAAAAAAAATTTTCTTGTATTACTTCATAAGTTCAGTCACGAAAAAACATTTTTCTAGTGGTTTACGCTTATATTTTGTTGTTATGTAAATAATGATTTTATTGTGATTCCAAAACATAGAAAAGATAGTAAATGCTTCAATTTATCCGTAGCATATTTTTTGATGTTCATAAACCGATTCATCGTAAAAATTAATCTAAATAGTATCTAAATAGGATTTCACGTGTAGAGGAAGAAAATCACATGAACAATATCAGATTGATCGAAATATTCAACGATGTCAAATTTTTTTGAAGTGAAAACCGCTAGGTATAGCACCGTTGTGATTTGAAACTCGATGAAACGGAAACGAGCGGAGTAGGAAACTAAATAGAGACAAACACATACATCTTTAGGATTTAGCCTGCTAGAGAGTGAGATGGACTAATCGGTGACCTCTTTGTGCGGTGGTCCATAGCCTATCGGCCTCCTCTTTGTGCGGTGCTTCGTAGAATAAAATGTAAAATAATTTTTAAGCTTGGTTACAATATTATAATAAATAAACACCACAATTATCCTACTCATACTCTGCATTCGTCTCATTCTCTCGAAGTTTAGTTTTCTGAATATTTCACTTCTACCGCGTGTGAACTGCACACATGATTTTTTTCATCGCACGAAAGAATCACTTTACTAATAACGTTATCAAATAAATTCAATTACTGCCAATCATAGAATAAGGAATAGATAAGACTAGAAATGGTGATACGATTTGAGATTTTCACGGCCAAAAGTATTTTCGTTAGTTGTTTTTGGGGTGTTATCTGCCCTGATTATGGACACTGTAACGCTGTCCGAAACGTTGGTTAAAGGAGGTAGCGCGAACATTTTCATTTCAAGTTCGCTTTACTATATCTCCTTTGGTATTTAAATGCCCGTGCAAAAAGTTCAGATGGCGCTTACTCTTTTTTAATTCAGATTACAAAATTAAATAAAATAAAATTTTGTGACATTAAAAAAATATGAGTAATTACATATAATATATAGTTTTCTTTTTTTAAATCAGTGATTGATTGGACGGGACTCGAACAGTCTCCTGATGGTCCGGGGGAACGATTCTACCACTGAACCATCGATTCTTAAAGGGCTACTGCCATGATAAGGGTATATTATATAACATGCGCAATAATTGACATTGAACAATACACTTCTTCTAATATCGCAGACTGTGAAGGGTTTACTCATTTACGCACTTCTGCATGAAAAAATTAATACTATTGGTAAGTGGCTGCAAATACTATAGAATGGTCATAATATCTCAAACTTCGATCGACAAAAGATTTATCTATAATGTCGTTAACTTGTCGTCGTTCTCGATCACGATAGCAGATCGCTTACGTACAAACAATAGTTCATGTCGAATATATGAACACTCAGTTGTTGTGAACGGTTGTTTGTTCATAGGCGATCAGCAGTCATGCTAGAGAACGATGACAAGTTACCGACATTATCGATCGACTGTCCTAGATACCCTGATATCATCATCATCAATATATTAATACGTGAAAAATAATACAAAAATTAATACAAAACTTTGTACCCCTTTTTACGAAAATTGCGCGGACGGGGGAGTATGAAATTTCGTACACTTATAGTTTATATAGAGGAGGAGTGCAGAATGCTAATATTTTTTAAAAATTATGCATAAAAATACATTAAATCAATAATAAAAACATTACACACACTACCATGTATTTGACACACACACACACGCGTCTTTACTCTATTGTTTATTGTTAAAGTCTATGGTCAAATTGAGAATAGATTAATATTGTTTGTCTTTAATTTTATTTGTCTATGGTCTTACTGAATGTCAAACGTTATATATAAATCTATGGTCAAACATTAAAAAAAACATTAGACGACCACTAGTTTATTTTGATTACCGCTGAAGTTTCTTGGTTACCTAGGTACCTACATATTTTCTATATTTCGCGTGACTAAAATTTTAATTTTTAATTATCATTAATCATAACCATTAATTTTTTATATATATAATATTATGTGTATTGTAAAAAGACGAATACATTTCTGTGATGCACAATAATAACATTACATTATTATTAAAAAAAAGACGAATGAATAAAGTACTATAGAGACATCTCGGAGAATTGTCTGGAACGAATAGTGTCAGAACTTCATTTCGACTATTTTACATTATAAATTTTTCCGGCAGAGGCCACGAACGTAGCGTCATAAATTATTTTATACGCTCTTGTTTTCGAAAACCAAACAACCTTTTTTTGTCAAAAGACATATTATTCCTTTGAAACAACGCAAAATACTTTTCAAGTCAAGAAATATTTTTTTCTTCATTTCCTTATATTATAAATCATAAGAGTTTAATTATAATTTTGTGATAAAATTTAATTGGCTACTCATAAGCGCCCGTTAAAAAAACTCGTGATAAAAAAATCGAATCTAATCAACGGCGTGAAGAGCCACTCACTTTTTTGTAAATACTTATTCATTTGAGTACTTCGACCAATTAGATATCAAAATATTATTAATTGCCAAATTACGGCATAAAAAACCCGCTCACTGCGAATATTATTTGAATAAGTTTTTTCTTATATTATTCGTAACTATTATAGGAACGTCATCACTTACTCATTTTTCTGTATGGAAACTAGTGATGTGTAGATTTAGCCAGAATGAGTTCTTGAACCCGAGTCCTTTGCGAGAAGCGGATCCTATTCCTACTCCTTTTTTAAATCAACTACCCTAGAGAACTCCGACCTGGACTCGTACTTGGACCCGGACTCGGATATTGATATTGGGGTTTTACGATTACGCGATTGTGGGTTTCTTTTTCGGTACCGATGAGTTCATTAGTTAAATAATAATCTCGGCTGACACGGACTTAGAATTCAACACCTATTTTTTTTATTTTTTTTATTTTAGTACATTAAACAGGCATGTTGCCCAAAAATTTACGTATATAGATTATTTAATTACAATGTCATACTATAGATAAAAACAAAAATAGTAGCAAAAATATTAGCACACACAGTTTGCTATGGCTAAATATGCAAAAATATGCAATTTATTATTGGCACCTGTGCTGATGGGACAATGACCATAAATAAACCAATCCCAATACTGCCTGTCTAAATAAAGGGCTTCATCAAGTTACTACATATTCATCACAATATCAGCTTTATATGACGTATTTTTAAAAGTGCTTAAATGGGTCTTTAAAAATGTCTTTTTCATTATTTAAGCAGTGTACAGTTTATTTATTTATTGTTGTTATACGCCCATAGGGGCTTTTACGTAGATTATAAAATAATATTAAGTTTTCGAGAATTATACATAAATAGAATTTATATCAAAAGTTATAAAAATGAAAACATTTAAAAAATATACAGGTAGTTTTGAAAAAATATAGCGTAAAACCGTGAAATATTTGAAACAATATAACATTTGACAATAACATAGAATAAAATATATAAAACATTACAATAACACATCAAATCGTTAAATATATTATACCCACGTTACAATAATTTGTAGGATTCCACAAAGTGTTGGTTTAAATTGCATTCTAGATTATAAAGGGAATCAGCGAATATATCTACAATATCACCAAACTTGTTGCCTAAATCATGCATCCTATTGGTAAGTGAGTGTGATGATAGTTGGTTGTGTATGTGTTGCAAAAGAATGTAATATTTTGTCTAGTATGCCTTGTCGGTACATGGAGTTTAATAGTAGTAACAATGGCAGGGCTGTCAATTAGGTTATTCATGACTCTGTATAATAAAATTAGGTCTGAAATTATTCTTCTGTAAGATAGCGTAATTAAATTAAGTCGATTCATCAAACTTAAATAATTAATGTTTTCTATTGGAATTTTGAGTTAAATGTTAAAATGTCTTAATTTTTGCGGTACAGGGGAGAAATATCCTGTATTTGTGTGGTAGTTTTTAATATAGATTATAGTGCGCCCCACGGTTGAATTTGGCAGCCACCTCTGGTCTGGAGCCCCAAAATACCTGAAAAAAACCCTTGACTCTGTGCAGAAACGGGCGTTCCGTTTGATAGATTCTCCTAATTTAACTAACGGATTGCAATCTTTAGAGCACAGGCGCCAGGTGGGAATGCTGTCCTTGTTCTACCGGTATTACAATGGAAGATGCTCCGAGGAACTAGCGTCATTGATCCCCTCGGCACCGGTGCATAGTCGGGAAACACGCCAAACGCGCGCTCAACATTTGTATACGGTTGACATTAGTCACATGAGAACGGGTCGTTTCTACGACTCGTTCTTGAGTTCAACAGCTCGGCTGTGGAACGATTTGCCGGCCTCTGTGTTTCCTCCCTCCTATAATATGGGTCTCTTCAAGACCCATGTTCACTCCTTCCTCTCCTCAAAAACACCCTCCACGCAGCATCACCACGCAGCAGTGGAGTTAATGTAAAAAAAAAAAATATATATATTATCTTGCATCTATATGAAAATATTTGAAACAAATTATTTGAAAAAAACAATATTTTCGGCGATATTTATAATATTTGATTAAAGTTAATGATTTTCTTAAGTTAGTTAGTATAGTTCTCAGAGTATAATGCCCGAAGCTATGTATATTTTTTTTTAAAGAGAAAAAAAATCGATACTTAGGTCCGAGTACATTTGCGGTCCGGGTCCGAGATCAGTGCCGATACCGTGCCTCTCTTCACCCACCACAATTCCCAGAATGTAGTACACTTACCCAAGAACTCGGAACCTGGATCCACTCCTAGAACTCGAGTTATTGTAAACTCGAGTTCTTCGAAGCACTCCTCGGAGGCCTCCGGCAAAACTTCAGAACTTCACCATCTATAATTAGTTTTATAAATTTTAAAATGGGTATTCCAGCAAATATGTTAAACTACAACACAATTTTAAACGATATGAATATGCTTAAATTGTCAGACAGAAGAATTTTCACTGACTTGGTATTTTTATTTAAAATTCTAAATGATTTAGTTGATAGTCCGGTATTACTTGAATTGATAAGCTTCCGAATTCCACTTCGTAATACTAGAAGTCAGGATTTATTTCAGTGCAGAAATTCTGGGACTAACTACCATATGTATTCCTCTTTGCCCAGAATACTAATGGAGGGAAACAATTATACCAAGTCAGTGGACATCTTCAATTTATCTTTGAATAAATATAAAATATTGTTATTGAGGCAGTTCAGTTATGTACAATAAAATGTTTTTTCTATGCTTTATATGTAAAAGCCCCGAAAAAGGGCGTTTATTTATAAATAAATAAATAAATAATCGACACGACTTATAGCCGTTTTACACCGTCATTTTATTCAGCCCGATTCCCAAAATTTTTCGCTTTATACGTTCGCTATTTTCATCTTTTCTTCGTACGACTTCAGTTTGCATCACTTCAAAAAAATGGTTCACGTGTTATTTGCTGCGATGGCAACTGAAATTGTAGGTATGAAAATAGATATAAAAATAGCGATCGTGTCAAGCGAAACATTTTGTCTTGGATCTTTATACGGGAATCGGGCTGAATAAAGAGATGGTATAAAACGGCTATTAGAATCGTGAAGCAGTAAGGAATACCTAATGTGTGATTTCTAACAAATGGAATAATAATTACCTACCTACATGTACAAGGAATTCGTAGAAGGTTTTTTGCTCGTCAATTCAACTCGTCTTATAACATTCTAGATATCTGGCATTCTCAAAGTTGATCAAAACAATTGCGTAATTATTCTAAGTAATCGACTGTTTATTGGACTGCAGCAGAAGGCCATCGTGAGTTATCGAGAAGTAGTTATCGTGTCTATAATTCATCTATAATAAAAACTAGTAGGTCTGTGAACAGCGTGCCTCGCGTAATGTTGATTATTCCGATTTAATATTTCAATTTCAATCAAGTAATTATGATGAATACATATTGTAATGTCTAGGGGAGAGTCATGGGTACAACTCACCTAAGCTCATTTTCGTTATTCTTACTGAACGACTAAGATATTTACCGCACATCTTTTGAAAAATATTTATTGTCTTCTTAATGGTCGATGAAACTATCGAGTAACGACTTTCCCTGAAAAAGGGGGGTTACTTTAAAAAATATACAGAACATCGTTAAAATCAATCTCGGAAAAAGTGTCTGGTGGTATCGGTCATGGAACGTTAAAGACGTTAGAGTTAATATGAAATAAATCTTGGTACTATTCGATTAGGATTTGGCGTGTCAGCGGTGTTCAGTCATTTTAGCCAGTTCCCGAGGAGGAAGGTTTGATCCTCAGTCAAACAACTTTGTTTTTAAAATTTAATAAACATTTAAAAGGTTTATAGCGGTCAGTCCTTTGGAAGGAAGGTTAAAAGCAAAAAAAAATATGAATGAAGTTGGTTAGGTCCTAGCCGGCCCAAGAGATTGAAATTGCTCGAAAATTGAAAATAGACGTGTTGAAGTAAAAATACTTCGTTCTTACAGGTTGAATCTGTTCATCTTTTTTATAATTGTGTACGCCATGCCTGTTTAATTGGGACGAATTTTCAAGCCCGTATTTTGCGATTTACTTTGAAAACAATTTCGTATAGAAGATAAACCTCTGCCTATCTGAAAAATAAAGTGTATCAACAGGATGTTATGTTTTACTTACTATCTTTGGGACGCGGTTTTGATATTATTAAAAAAGAGATAACTAACAACTATCCATCGTCCTACGCAACTTTAATGTGGCAGACACTCCTTTTATTATTTCGTTAATTTTAAGATTTTATTTTATATCATAAATAGCCTCACAGATACTTTTCAAATTGTTCCCGTTAATAAATTCTTCACAATCATGTTCACAACATATATCTTTTTTTAAGATGAAGCCATGCGGAAAAATTCAAAATCACGTATTTTTGTTTTGAAAATTTAATGACTTAGAAGTATTGTAGATGCTTTAATTAAATATTGCGTGTAGAACATATATTGGCCCTTAAAAATATCGGTCATTTTTTTATAAGTCTTTTAATAAGCCTATAAAAAAATAAAGTGTTAGGTCTATAAAAAACACTTTCAACTGCAAACTCTCCTACTTATAAACCCTTTTTCGGAAATGGTTTTATTGTTTAATGTAGCTAATTTAGATTATTTTATGATAATCGCAAAAAAATTGATATTTACGCCCGATATTCACAAAATAAAATATGCATTTTCGCGTTGTTATTTCAAATTACGGCTGGCAGTCGACGAATTTGGATTTTCAAAGTGATCCTTATGTCGTCCACCCAAGGATTACTGGCTTGCCACACCCATTTTCTATCAGTCCTGGCCCGGCTGGAGCGGGGGACAGAATTGTAGGCTCCGCGTCGCATGGTTCCGTGAAATCAATTTAAAATTTCTTTGCTATTACAATACACAATGCGTAAAAAGGAATAAATGTTTTTTACAGGGCTCCAAAATCAACCTATAAAAAATTTCTCAAATACCTTTTCCAACCTTTCCAAAATCTTTTTCTCAAGAACTTTTAAATTCCTCCCAGAAAAGGGCGAGAATTCCGATTTCGATTTTTTCCTGAACTATTGGATCACCTTAATGCTTTCTTTTCAGTTCCCCACATTTGTAATACGGTAATACATGGTTAAACACCCAGGTATATAATTTTTACAACACAGTCAGTCTACTTTCGTCATTCCACATTGGTCCTTGCCTCCTTGCCATCTATCTGGTTGAGAGCCTATTGTGGATGCCATGCTCTTCCGGAGTGGACAAATTTTAGTGCGCCTGGCTGTCCGTGGAAGCCTGAGCACTTTTCTCCAGCACTATGTTCCGAGGTCTATTCGTTTTCTTTCGCTGACTCTAAGTATTCATGTTTTCATGCCTCCCTGCCATATAATATCAGGATGGTATCAACCCTCAACTATGAACTGCTAAGCCTCGATGGTAAATATTTATTGCATTCATAAACAGTTTTCTACTTTCATTCTTATTTCAATTTCCTTATCAATATTCCCATCCTTCCTAAACATAAATCGCAAATACGACTCCGAGAATTTATTGTTCACGACCATATGAGTCGTTCAATTAAAATATCTGCTATATCAACTATCGTTTATTTGGAGAAAACCTCAAAAAAACTGTCATATCTCTAGCGTTAATCTTTTTAATTTAAGTTTGTAAAGCTTTTCAAATTTTTGAATAATGAAATGGAGTAATACAAAATCGATAAGTGTTAATTTTTTAATATATGTCTCACATAATCTAAGTAATTTCGATAAATAAAATGGATATAGATTTTGATACTCACTTTGTGATTTAATCACGATAGAGGCTTTTGAAACTCAACTGACCTGACGTGCGAGTTTCTTAACTCGCCATCTTGGCAAAACTGCTCGTGATTGGTTGAATTCCGATATAGCAGGTTTTGATAGTAACTTCTTGAATGGTAAAGCAAGTTTTGTTTCTCACTCGCAGTTTTAACATGGTTTTGATAAGGGAGGTTTCGAAACTCAATTTTAGGTTCTTCTTGTTCCTCACAAAAATGTCATACTCAGATCATTATGTCAAAAAATCGGATAAAGCGGGTATTGAAATTATAGGACTCATAATACCTAGTGTATTCGGACTGTACTTTTCAAATGCCATGACTTTGGTGTAACATTATTTATCGTTATTTCGTCGAATCTTTCGGCATTAATGTTTCATTTATCCTAAAAATGAGAGGCTGTGTACCTTCCATCCTGTAAGAAATAAAGCCGGATCATCACCATACACCAGAAAACAAACTTTTATAAACCAGGCTACAGATTTCTAATCTTGCATACAATTGTCAATAAAAAGTCGATACCAGTATATAATATCTTTTTTGTTTCTAACCAGGGACATAAAATTCTATATCTCACAATCCATTTATGTTTTATATTTCGGAGGCTAGAATGGGTACCGCCACCCCGGGAAACTTTATTGGATACCCAACACCTCTGCCACAGGTCATCCCAAGTGGTTCGCTACGTTTGGTGAGGTTTGTCTAGGTCTTGAAGGCGGATGATCGGGACACACTGAACCCCAGATTCCTACCCACCCCTTAAACGCTTTTCCTTCCCAGAACTCTCTTTCCCTTTATTTCCTTAAAAAAAACTTCCACACAAGACGCATGATGGAAAATTTTCCTCAGGGCCTCCTGTGTGGAGCTCACGTAATAAAAAAAAATCCACATCTTCCACAACAATACCACCAGCCTACGCCGCTCTCCTCGGATGATTGACTTGTCGGAAAAAATGTCCTGCGGGTTACCGAAAGAATCGGAGGTGAGGTTCAAAAAGATCCTGAAACTCTGGCACATGGGGTATGCCAACACAACATTTCATTGTTATTATTGCAGAAAATTCCGGTCAAGGAATTCAAGTTTGAGAAATGTCGACAGATGCTGTTAAGATCCCTCGTACTTGTGTTGCCAGAGAGAGTTTATTTCAGGTATCATTTCTAGCGTTAGAGGTTTTATGTAAACATCGTCTGGGTATCTGAAGTAGAAGATTATTGTCAGTAAAATTTCTTTCATAATTAATGTACGTATTGTGACTGTTAATCTCAGTGATCAACACAACTTTAAATGTGAAACCTCCCAGTAAGTTTGAGGTCGTTGTGATTACAAGAACAAGTCGCTTTATTTAGTTATCGTAAAGAATACAATGAATGTAAAATTGGACTGGTTGTCCTAGGCTCCCTTTCTGCCGGCCATCAGACTGGTGGCGTTTGCCCTACTATCAGATGTAGTCTTGGTAGCTGTATAACATAACCAACTATATAACGGTTATTTAAAAATACCCACAACTACGCTAGCGGCAGCTCGGGTATTTGGTTATTAGGTTGTGGCGGTTGTGGGGGTTAGCTCGGGTATTTGGTTATTAGGTTGTGGGGGTTGTTGGTTGTTGGCGGTTATGAATATTTGACTAGCTAATAGAACTGAGTTGTTCTAAACCGTTAAGACCATGACAAAAAGAGACAGCGCTATATAGGCTGCATGTTCATCTTTCTTTATTTCTTTAGTGCGGTGAAACGAGATAGACGTTTGTAGGTAGTGGGTAGTAGGTATAGCGCTATCCCTTCTGTTGGTCAAAAACTACCCCATACCCAATACCCATTCCCACCACTGAAAAACCAAAACCTACACAACCATGATAACTACTGATAACTAGAAAACTAGATAACTATCACAACTTCATAACTATCACAACTTCACTCGTCACACATAACCAGTAGTTGGCAACTGGCACCCTAAGCCATCAGTTGTAGCTACACGAGCCGGCGCGGCGTGCGGAGCTATATTTTTGTAATATTATACTGAATTTCTTTCGAAAAATTTTACGATTGCGGAATTTTTTAGAAGTAAAAAATAGTGTTTAATTATTTTAGTTTATTGCTTCGCTTAGAATATTATTAGTATATTTAGACATTTTTGCGTAAGTGTAAAAGTTTAATACATTTTGTTTATAATTTGTGAAAGTTTTGTTAAAAAATTGTGACATTGTAAATATTGCAGGCAATATTTGGGCCGATTTGACAAACATAACGTGGATAAAAAAGCGCCGTGTAAATTGTGTAAACTTGTTCTGAGTTATAAAAATTCTACGGGAAATTAAACTTCCCATCTAAAAACAACACATATTTCTGCATTTGCTGAATTAAATGCGTTCTCACTACCTGAAATCAAAAGTGCTACAGTGCCGAACGCCATTATTAAAGCGCCTGAACAAAGCGTTTCACTTTATGATGCTCCATCTACTTCACCAGGGCCACCAAAACCCAAAGGCAAATGGATGCATGTAAACCAAAAAAGGTGAACGCACAGCAAAAGGGAAAAATCGACGTGGGTTTGTTCATCGATAGTTTCCAGCCTTTTTGCTTGGTGGAAGAAAGTGTGTTTATTGTCGGAATTTCCCGTCCTAATTGCTAAGGTATTTTAACTCCTCGATTTCCAGTAATTTGGTAATTACTCGGTTCATAATAATAACTTTTTGCCAAAATATTAACGATTTATGTACTAGTTGCGCTTGGGAAATAACGTACATAAATATTATATTGTTATGTAAAAATATTTGTAGACATATACAGGTTTGTTTCACATTGAAAGATAAAATAATGGTCCGTTATAATAATAGAGTCATGCCGTAAATAAAATATTTCTGAAAGTAATAACTATGTAATAATGGCAACAAGCTATCTACCTTCATTTACATGTATTTCTTTCGAGAAATTTTCAGTTCTTATTTATTGTAATCTTTGTTGTGTGAAATTTCACTGCAAAGTCGATTTATCAAGGTATTGCAAAAAAATTACATTTTAAACTTATAATATATTTTCCATTGGAGGTATTTATTTAAAATTTAATTTAACTTATTTTATTCCTGTCTAAGATTTCTGATTGCTGCCCTGCTTGTAACTGGTAATTATATTCGTTAAAAATCGACAGCGCTATACGGGTCACATGTTTTGTCTTTATTTTTCTTTGGTGAGGTGGAACGGTAACACTAGATAGTTCGCACAGCGTTGTCCCTTTTCGTGGGTCAAAAACTCATCCGATACCCAATACCCACGGACAAAACCAAATACCTCCATAACTCCATTACCGTGATAACTACTGATAACTAATACCTAGACAACCAGCGAGCATCAACTGTAACCGGCAATAACTGAAATAACCAAATAACCGTTTTATAACCAGTTATCTACATACTAATAACCAGTTGGTTATGTTATTGAATTTCTGGCCAGTTACCCAAGACTAATCAGATGCCTTGGGCAATTTTCGTAACCGTTCTCACATAAACACGAACGACGAATAATATATTTTTTATGTATTGCCCAATGCTGTTCTTCCTCATTCTTTAGCCTATCTTTCAGATCACATCTGCTCTGAAGACGGACACTGTAATGCTGTCCGAAAATTTAAATAATTTAGAAGGAAAATTAACACGGTATTGTTCCACAAAATCCAAAAAAATTATATACATGAACACAAAATTTATAATAAACATCACACGTACAGTAAAAATGCACAACACAGCATTATAAATTATACACCAATTCAGTAAATACTGAAAATGGTAACATATATTAAACTTGTAGCATTCAATATGCAATATCCTCCCATAGCTGAAAATATAAAATTGAATAGACATGCTTGAGGAAAAAAAACTGTTTAATATTAAGAGGGAACCGGGCGACGTTTTTTCCATACAAGCGCTTTCCCCATTTTCCGCTCTGGATTTTGACATTACTGCAAATATATTTTAATATTATTTAGATATCGACCACTAGGGTGTCGGTACGTTTTACTTTTTGGCTAAGTTAGGACCTTCCGAAAATCGTTTAAATTGGCTGGTTTTAAAGAGAGTATAATCAAGAAGGTAGCGTGCGCACACGTTGTAAGCTCGAACGCGATTGATAATTAAATAATTACGCGATTTTTCTTCCGAGATTAAACAAAATTGGTAGAGTAATACAATATATCGTTTTTAGTTTTGTGAACTGAAATACGTACGTCAACGGTGTTTAAATCATCGCTAGAGAAAGTGAAAGAAAGTAAACTTGAAAAACGTATGTCAAACGTCAAATGTCAAACGGTACTATTGTTTTTGCTCTAAACAAATAAACACTAGAAACCTTGTGCCTTGTACTGTGAAAAGGAATCAAACCATCTAATCCTCTGCCATCACTTATTAACATATTTAACATAAATAACTATTCATAAATACTGTGAAAATCATCTGCAGAGATGGAATGCAAATCGTGCAAGACCCAAATATATGACAACGAAAATTTATCCTGCACGACATGTAAGCATAATTTTCATTTCATATGTTGTCATATAACGGAAATCAATTTTCGCAAGATGAATAAAAACTATAAACAAAGTTTCAAGTGCCAATCTTGCAAAGAAACTAACAAAACTTCTCAACAAACAATGATAGAGACATCTTTGAACAAAACTCCACAACATAATGAAAAGGAACTAACAGAGACATCTGTGAACGAAGCCCTACAACAGAATGAACCACCAGGTGATAATGATAAACTGAATTCAATAATTAATCAATTAAATAAAAACTTCAAAAGTTTCCAGGAGATGTCTCAAAAGATATATTCATTATTCGAAAATTTTCAACAAGAAATTAAAATTCAAATTACAAACATAGATAAAAACATACGTGAAATAAAGCATGTAACAAAAAAAGTGGAGAATTCTTTAACAAACATTACACCATCAAACAGTAATCAACCGCTCCTCACCCTTAGATCCGAAACAAATCAGCTTCCCACGGTGGAAAAAAACATAAAAACATTCCATCAATCAGTGGATTTCGCAATACCGCCGCAAGAAAAAAAATCCAAAGTACTCATTTTTGGAGATGAGGGTGGAAGGCAAATGAGACGAAGTATTGAGAAAAATTTAAACAAAATAGAATGCCAGAGTTATATTTATCCCGGTGCCACTGTAGATAAAGTAAGCAAAACCATCTTACAGTCATGTGAAATCCTCACAAAAGAAGATTTCGTAATTATTTTTACTGGGACACATGAAAAGTCGCCAAAAAATATAATTAGTCACTTATACTCGATCATTAATAATCTTCAACATACCAATGTTATTGTGCACTCGGTACCTAAAAATAATTACCTGAATGTTTCAAAACTCAACCGTGAAATAAGATCTCACACTTCTGTATTCAAAAATCACTGTCGATTCATCGGGCCAATTTTCTACGACCAAATGAATGAATACGATATATCGAAGTCGATGAGTGTGGTAAGAACAAACATAATAGATATAATTAAGCATAATCACCGGAAAAGGTGCTACAATATCGAGCAGGAAATAGACACTTATGAACCGAAATCTACTTACAATACTACTTATACGCAAACTCCAAAAAACTGAATCCCGATGTTGCCGGAAAAATCACCAATTTAACGGACGAAATTACATCTTATAACAATAAAGAAGAACAACACACCAGTCATATTAAAACATGCTGTTTAAAATCAAAAAAACAACATAAACGGGTAGATGACGTAACTCTCTACAAACAGTTGGGGACAAAAAAAAATCAAACTTCAATTTCATTCCTGTACCTAAATATTAGAAGCCTGAAAGGAAAAGTCGACGAGATCCTGTGCTTATTAAAATCAATTGACTATAAGATCAACATCATACTTATGTCAGAAACTTGGCTCAAAGAAACGGATATACCATTCATCAATATTGAAGGCTATAAACACGAAGCATCCTGCCGACCTGAGGGCATCGGTGGTGGAGTATCCATATTTATTCAAGAAAACTTAGAATATAACTTAATCGATAATATAGTAGATCCAGATAACAACTTCCTTTGGATACACTTAAACAAACTTAGCTTAAACATCGGAGTGATATATAAAAAACCGAACACCAATTTTCAAATTTTTTTAGATAAGTTAAACATACAACTGAAAACTCACAAAAGGTCCATAATACTGGGGGATTTCAATATCAACTTACTTGATTCCACAAACACACATACTTGTAAATACACAGAAATCATCAAGTCAAACGATTTCACTATAATGAACAAAATAAACAAATTACATGCAACACGTATTACAGAAAACACCAACACCATTATTGATCACATCATCTCAGACGTAAACCTTTCGTATACTATAACAAACTGTGACACCTCAATATCTGATCACAACCTATTGATTCTTGACATACTTCATACCTACACTAAAAAAAACTCGCAAAAATCCTCTTACAAACATACAAAAATTGATTATGATAAACTAGAGGAGGATATCCGACAAAACCCCTTTTCTATAAACAATAATGAGGACTCGGAACTGAACTACAATAACTTTGTAAACTATCTGATAAACAAAATTAATTGCAACAGTTCAATAACAATAAAAACAAATAAAACCTGTCTTCCTGATTGGATAACAAAAGACTTATTAAAAATGATTAAAAAAAGAAATAAACTGCACCTAAAAATCAAAAAACAACCCTGTAACCTATTACTAAAAACAGAATTTACTAAAATACGTAATGACATAACTATAAAAAAACGAAACTTAAAAAAACAATACTACAGCAACCTATTTAAAAAATATGAAAATAATACCAAAAAGACTTGGAACGTAATAAACAGCATCATCAAGAACCAAACAAACGCGCAAAGTAAACCATGTACAAAATTAAAGAACGGTAATGAAATCATCACAGAAGACATCAAGATATGCGAATACTTTAATAACTACTTTTGTAATATTGGCGCTTCTTTGGCTGATAACATAATCAATAAATACACCCATAAGCTGGATGATAAAACTACATTAAAGTATGAAAGTGCGGAATCAATATACTTACAACCCACAACTGAACCCGAAATATTAGCTATTATAAAATCCCTAAAATCAAACGCGAGTGCTGGACATGATCAACTAAAATGTACAACAGTACAAAAACTTGCCCCACTACTAACTCCTACACTTACTAAACTGATTAACCTGAGCCTGAAAGAAGGTCAATTTCCGGACAGTTGTAAAATTGCAAGGGTTATTCCAATATATAAAGGGAGCTTGAAAACTCAAACATCTAACTATAGGCCCATTTCTGTCCTACCGATTCTATCAAAAATATATGAAAGAGTAATATACGATAGGCTAGACAACTTTCTGAAAAAAAAATCATTTCTATATGCCAAACAATACGGTTTCAGAAAAAAATCTAATACTCTCTCTGCAACTAATGATCTTATAAATAAACTTAGAACTAGCATAGATAATAAAAACTATGTCATAGCAATTCTCGTAGACCTTCAAAAAGCCTTTGACACCGTAAGTCATGAAATACTGATTAAAAAAATAGAAAAAACAGGTGTAACCGGTCCAGCTATCAAACTAATAGAATCCTATCTATCCAACAGAAAACAATGTGTTAACATAGGAGATAAAAACAGTCAACTCGAGAGTATAAACTACGGAGTTCCACAAGGATCAATACTGGGGCCACTTTTATTCCAAATATACATAAATGACATCTGTCAGCTAAAACTACATGGTGAAATCTTCTTATACGCAGATGATACGGCAATTTTTTACTTCGGCAAAAACTTAGAAAGTCTATTAGAACAATCTCAAACGGATCTTAATGTACTAAACGATTGGCTAATAAAAAATATATTAACAATAAATATTAATAAAACCGGTTACATGATCTTAAGCTCACCTAAAAGAATAATACCATCGCATAAACCATTACAAATAGAAGAAACAGACCTACATATTCTAGATAGCGAAAAATACCTGGGCTTATATATTGACAAACATCTAACATTTAAACAACACGTAGAAAAACTAAAAACAAAAATCATCCCATTAATTAGTGTATTTGGTAGAATTGCTCATCTTCTACCAACAGAGGTAAAGAGGGGCTTATACTTTAGCTTAATCCAGTCCCACCTAAATTATTTAATAGAAATATGGGGAAACACATACATTACGTACTTAAACGACTTACAAATAATACAGAACAAAGTTATTAAGAAACTCTTCAACTATAACCCAGACACTCCCACAACATTGTACGAATATAACATATGTCTTTTAATCTACAAAATACAAAATGGACTTATACACACAAACACAACATTTATAAAAACATCACAAGTACACGAACATTATACAAGACAACACAAATTGTACACAAATACAGTCAAGACTGAAAGTGGCAAGAGAAGTATTGGCCACGAGGGAGTTCACATTTATAATCTCCTTCCAGATAATCTAAAAACGGAAGAGAATATAAAAACCTTTAAAAAAAAACTATTTAAACTTAAGATTTTGGAACAAAATTAAAAACTACTACATAATATGCTCTGTATTTAAGTTAAGAAAGCGAAATATTATATTTCTTTTAACTTAATAAATAAAATTAAAAAAATGTCATTAACATTCGGTCAGTGGAAAAACTAGACAATATTTTTTTTAATGTATAGAAAAACGCACAGACAAAGAACATTTTTTTAAATTCAGTTAGGACGGGTTGTTTCAAAAAATTTGATGGATTCATCAAATATTTGAAGTTGATTTTCACGTTTTGTGTAAGTTCTATTCAAATTCTGTGATTATTTCAGTATTGTGAAGCAACTGTCCTATAACGATGTAATAACAAAACTTGAATAGAACTTACACAGAACGTGAAAATCAACTTCAAATATTTGATGAATCCATCAATTTTTTTGAAACAACCCATCCTTAGTAAAAAATATTTAAAGTTCTTTCAGTTTTGAAAGAGAAAAATGGGGAATACTAAACTTCGATTTTAATGATTTTATTTAGGTACTAGCTTTTACCCGCGGCTTCGCTCGCATGGTATTAGGGGGAAAGTTCTATAGTGCTTGCACTTATCACTAATAGCTGGTCCCCGGCGTGCGTTGCAATGCCATTCAAAGAAATAAATTTATTCTCCCTGCATGTCCTTTTCCGTGCGTCTCCATCTACTTTCACCTTCCCCGCCTTCCCCCTCCCTCCTCCGCAAACCCTACATTCCCCCTGCCTCTCCTCCCTGCGTAAATGTATGAAATACACACATTTATACAAATTTCATAACGCCAGAGCTTACCATTACATACAGCCTATGTTACTCGCTATTAATGTAGCTTTCTATTGATTAAATAATTTTTTAAATCGGTTGAGTGGTTTAGGCGTGAAAGCGTAACAAACAAACACATTCCCTTTCGCATTTATAACATTAGTATAGATTATATCAGCCTAAGGTGCGTTCGTCCCTTTCATTCAGTATTCGGGGGAGTAAGAGCGACAGTGTTAGCAATAGTTTAGTAAAATACCTATTGTCCAAATTCTCGGCGGCCCGGTTTCCTCTTAGTAAGCAAAATCAAATTGTACTATACAAAAATACTTTAAAAAATAATTGTAGAGCGTGTTTAAGTTAAGAAACTGAAATGAGTATATATCATGTAGCTTAAAAAAATATAAAATATAAAAAAGATGTCTCAAGAATAAATTACTTTAATATTTTTAGCTGTGAAAACCTCAAAACAATAACTTTGAATTTAACAACTTTTCTCTAAAACACGGTAACAAACATTTAAAAATATTTAAAACTCATAAAGCAATCCATTGGTTACAAAGAAGAAAATTTATATAACTGCCTTCCAGACGTTAAAACAAACATTGAAATGAAAAAAGTGTAGGTACATTTAAATTTTTTAAATTTATTTTCAACAACATAATTAAAGTGATTGTATTTACGTGCATTGTGAAACTTGTTTATGTTGTTAGCTCTGGAATAAAAACTTTAAAATCATCAAAGATCACAAATCTGAGTGGAATGAAGTTGAAATGAGTAAGAGGGTGGTGGTGAGGGGTGGCGGGGCTAGCGGGAGGTGGCGCCTGCGCCGGGCGGACCTCGGAGCCGGGGGGGGAGAGGGGAGCTATCGAGCCACGGGGCACGGCGGCAGGCGGCAGTGCGCGGCCGGCCGCCCTATGCTGCCCAGCCTGCTCGTGCGCGCGGCCGCCCTGGCCGCCCTCAGCTCGGGCCAGGACTACCCGGCCCCGGACTTCCCGGACCTCCCGGCTCCCGACTACCCGGGCGCGGACTACCCCGGACTGCCCTCGCCCTCGCCCTCCCCCGCGGGGCACGACCAGCATGACCCGCGCGGCCTGGACCTGCCCGACTGGCTGCCCGCCGGGGCCCACGGCAACGCCACGGAGCACCCGCCGCCGCTGTTCCCCGAGGACCTCTTCACGGAGGAGCAGCGCCGCAACGGCGCCATCGTGCTGCACATCTTCGGGCTCGTCTACATGTTCGTGGCGCTGGCCGTGGTCTGCGACGAGTTCTTCGTGCCCGCCCTGGACGTCATCATCGAGAAGCTGGAGATCAGCGACGACGTGGCGGGAGCGACCTTCATGGCGGCGGGGGGGTCCGCTCCCGAGCTTTTCACCTCCGTTATAGGGGTGTTCGTGTCCTTCGACGACGTCGGAATCGGCACCATCGTGGGCTCGGCCGTCTTCAACATCCTCTTCGTCATCGGCATGTGCGCCCTGTTCTCGCGCACCGTGCTCACGCTCACGTGGTGGCCCCTGTTCCGCGACTGCACCTTCTACTCGGCCAGCCTCATGGCGCTCATCTACTTCTTCCGCGACAACCACATCTACTGGCACGAGGCGCTCGTGCTCTTCTGCATCTACATCGCCTACGTCAGCTTCATGCGCTGGAACACCATGTTTGAGAGACTCGTTAAGAAAGTGTTGTATAGGAACAGAGTGACGCGGGTGAGGAGCACCGACCAGCTGATGCCCGCGGTGAGCATTCCCAACTTCTCTACTTTCTTTCTTGCCCTTTATATTCTATTAATCTCGTTGCGTGATACCGCGTTATCTAGTTTCCTGAGACATGTCTGAAAGTCCGTCCGAGTCGGAAATATATTGGAGCTCGTGGCAAACTTATCTCAAGATAAAACGAAGCTATAGAGCCTTTCTAGCGTGGTCTTTACGATTGAACCTGCATTTATTTCGCAGTTTGGTTACTGAAACAACATTTTAAAAGCTTTGACAATAATAACAATCAAATAATTCTGATTAGGAAACATTTTACATCTACGTCTTTCAAAAAGTATCGTAGTAGGTTGTGATCACGCGAACAACTGTGATATTTTGGGATCGTATTTCAATCAAGAAAACAAAATATTGAAATGTTCATTTTAAAATAATTCATTCCATGTTTCAGTTACCAGAATTAATTTTAAGATACACTCTTGCCAATTTTCACATCAACAAAAAAAACTGCGCCACACTTTTGTAGCATGTAATGTCAGCCAAAATTCTTGTGATTATAATAAGGAACCATCTCTGTTTTGTAAGCTAAATATTATAATTTTATGAATTCCAAGATTCGTTGAAGAAAGGGGTTTAAATTATAAGGATTAAATCTTACTTCCGCATATTACTTATCCTAACTTTAACAAACTGCCTTCTTACTACGTTTTTATGGTCAAATTGATTTAACGCATAATATAATTTATCTAATGTAACGGAAAGCATTTAGTATCTTTTCAATAAATATATATTTATGTGTTTGAAAGAATTAAACAACGTTGTAATAATGTAAGAAATAAACATTTCCCATCTTTGTATTTTTTTTTAGTTTTGCTGAGGTTTTTTGGGGTATTTGGATTGGCCAACGCAATGCACCAATTCTCGTATTTCTCAAAGTTAACAATTTTTTGTTCTCAATTTTGAAAAATAATCTGAATCAAATGAATGATCTTCATTTTTCATCGTATTCATGAATACTAACCAATAACCATTCAAAAAAATGATATTTTTTAAATCAATTCTTCAACAAATCACAACAAATCACTTAGTATACACCACTTATTTACCACAAAATATCCCCGATAAAATACCCTCCTACAAAATTTCCTCCGACATAATGTCCTCCGGACAAAACATCCCCAACAAAATGTTTACTAAACCTAACCTAACCTAAGCTAACCTTATCTAACCTAATCTAACCTAAACTATCCTAACTAAACCTAACCTAACAAAAAATGGGACAAAAATAATACAGTTACCCTGAAAAAGACAATTATTGTTCAAAAATAGTATATAAGTTAAAATGAAAAAAAAGTTTAGATTAGGTTAGGTTTTAGTGGGTATTTTGTTGGAGGATGTTTTGTACATAGGATATTTTGTCAGGGATATTTTGTCGCAGGATGAAAATGCGCATTACTTTTTCAAAACTATCAACATGTTTCTAAAACGATGGTTTCTTTATTAGGATTAAATGAAAACTAATAAAAATAGACAAACAAGATTCCCTACACACAAAAAAAACATTACATTTAATTAAGATGACGCCACAAAGCGAATGCGCGATAACCGAAGAAGCAAATCTTCTTAATATATGGTCCCAATTTCTTACCCCTTATGGCCTAGTGGTCGAGGGGTAAGGCTCTCGATTAGCAATCTTAAGGTCGCGAGTTCAAATCCCGGCGTGCGCAAATAAATTTTATCTAATTAATTTGTGTTGTTTAACAATTTATCCATTTACAATAACAACATATATTTTATGCACCCACGTTCCAATGTGATAAATACTCTCAGTATTGCCCTGGTGTAAGACCACCATTCAGAATTGAAACTCTTCCCCTCTACCTTCAGACGCACAACGTACCTCAATTGGAAATGTCTCACTGGCTCCAGACGGGAGCAAGCAAAGCAAAGCCACATAACTTATTTTTTTCACTGAAAATGGATTTCTTCTGAAATATGGATAGTGTCCTTCAGTGTTAGTATTTTGAAATTTACAATTATTTAAACGTAGGTTCCTAATTATGTGGTTTTTACCAAAGCTATTATTTCATTAGAAAGTTGGGTTAGGTTAAGTTAGGCAGTGATTTTTAGATTAGCAATTATTTAAATATTTTTTAAGCAAATTTTTGTGACTCGCATAAGGGGAAAAACATGTTTGTAATTTCATTATAAACAGGGTGTTAAGGAACGTTCGTAACTAACTTTATTTAACCAGGGATTCCTGTTATTATTTGGAGAAAAAATATAAATGAAATTTTGATCGCCGCTAATGTTAATGTTTTTTTTTATTTATATCTATTTTGTCGACATGTAAGTTTAAGGAAGAAAAAAAATATGTGATGCGTTCTTTTACAAGATGATTATCATTTAAAAGTTATGTCAGGTAAGCCGAGTTCGAAAGGATGATTTTAAAGAAATTTTTGGGGAGATTTTTTTATTTTATTTTTTTATTTTTTATTTAATATTTGTATGTTTTTACAATAAGTGTACATGTTAAACAGAGTTGTAAAATGAATATAATAATAGCATTTCCTCATCATAAAAAGACAAGGCTCTTTTGTTTGGTGAGGGAATTCAAGCTCAAGTATATGTATCATTTAGTAAGTAAATAATAATATTGCATCTAATAACAAAAGATATGTAAGAAAACTCGAGATATAACAATAAATAAATTTCAAGATTTAAATGAGATATTTCCGGTTTTCCAAAACAAGTGTTTCGTTTATTCCCATTTGCTCTTTAAATGTCGATAGTATTCTCGTGCATCCCCAAGAGTTGCTAAATTATTCAAGGCGTAGTAAAAATTCACCAGAGATGCAGGTAAAATGTTCTACTGTGCATACAAAATCAACTACCGTCGTTAATATGCAATTCGGTGTTATATATCATGAGCTTTACTTTGAAGTACTTAGTTCCTGCCTACTGGAATGTTGGCATATTAATAATTCGTACGTATTTTGAATATAACATAACTCACCAAGAAAGACATCAAAATAAAGAGACGAAGGATTGTATACAGTTTATGAGTGGCTTGCGTTGCTGGATGACTAAATGCATGTTTATAGTTTCTCACCAATAATGAGGGTATAAGTTCCTTCCTAAATTCATGGAACAAATTCATTATGAGCAGAATTTTGTCGCATTTTTAAAACTATCTTTTAGATTTTTTTTTGGTTCGTTTTTTTTAGGGTGAGAACAACTTTTTAGCCTTTATGGACTGGACTGCGCTTTTGTTTTGTGAATAGGCATTGTGAAAATACATGATTGTGTGAAGACCGTTAAAAAATAATATATAATGTTTCTTTTTTTATGTGAATACCGCACATGAGTCCCAACTGCTTCGAACTGCCGGTTAGATTATGGCATCCCCAATTGGGGTATGTTGTGAGGCTGAAAGTAGTGGGGAGGACAATGAAGACATGGGGAAGAGGTAGATTGAATTGTTCCTGACTGTTTAGATCTGGTCCAAACACGGTAAAGCCATTTCAAACAACACATAAGCGCTGCTGCTGTCTTCCACTCTCTTATATTATTTGTGCCGCTTATATTATTTTGAAATAATTAAATTATGATATAGAGAGGCTAACCCTTCACCACGGAGGCCGTAAATTAATTCTCAGATTTCCAGAGTTTTGAAAACACGAAGATTTGTGAAAAATAAATCAAAGTGCTAGGAACATCATTATTTTTTTGTAAAATCAAATTTCTTTCGTACATATCTTTGCTACTCTCGACTGTCGCAGAATTCCATTTTTCTACATTCATAAAAATAAATTGAAAAATATGTTGTTATTTAAAATAATCGCATTTGGAAGCATCAATTGACTCAATTAATTTTATCCAATTATAAACCGCGTGCAACTAATGTTTGCTGCTAACCTTTTGAAAAAAGTTATAACTATTTCATGCATCTAATATAAAAGACGTACCTACTTATATATAAATAAATATAATAAAATAAGTTTTGTAGTCGGTTGGTCACTAGTTATGTCATTAGTGTAGATTTAGGATGGGTTGTTTCAAAAAATTTGATGGATTCATCAAATATTTGAAGTTGATTTTCACGTTCTGTGTAGGTTCTATTCAAGTTCTGTTATTATATCGTTATAGGACAGCTGCTTCACAAAACTGAAATAATCACAGAACTTGAATAGAACTTACACAGAACGTGAAAATTAACATCAAATATTTGATGAATCCATCAAATTTTTTGAAACAACCCGTCCTTAATAATGAAAATAAAAAGTTTTAATTCACGCTTTCGTTTGTTTGGCAGCCTGCAAAGTTTTTTTTATTGTAAAAAAGGTAAACATTCTCGGGTTACGAATAACCTGACAATATTTGAAAATCTCCTACTACCACCGTAGAAAGCTGAGAATTTGCTTGTGTCGTGGTGAACACGTGATGCCTGGGTGGAATCCAAACGCGATGCCAACTTGGTCACCCTCCGGTGGAATGCAATACCCTCGGTCTGTTTTTGGGGATGCTGTGTGAAGGGTATTTTGAAAGAAAAGAAGGGCAGGAAGGAAAATATATGAGGGGTGGGTGGGAATCTGGGGTCAGTGTATTCAGGAGTGACGTAAATATGAATCCATTCCTTCCGCTGCCGGTGTAAGGGTCCAAGGAGAGGTCAAAGGTTTCCATCTCCTAATCCGGCCCACCACGCAGTAAATGGGCAAACTTATCCGCCGCCAAGACCTAGAACCACACCTCATAAACCTTGCCAAGTCACCAAACTTAGCGAACCACTTGGGGTGACTTGTGGCAGAGGTGGTGGTGGTGTGACTGGCGGCGTAGTCTAGCGATAAGGCTCTTGACTCGCAATCCGAAGGTCGCGGGATCGAATACCGGCGTGGCAAATAAATTTTATTTGATAAATTTGTGTTATTTCACAATTAATTAATTTAAAAATAATATATAGTACCTATATTTAGAGTGTAAGATACTCTCAGTATCGCTCTGGTGTAAGACCACCATTCAGAATTGAAAAGTTGCTTGAAATGGCTTAATCCTTGTTTGGTGACCAGATCCGAATTGCCAGGTACTGTTCCAACTTCCTCTTGCCCATCTCCTTCCCCTCCCCACTACCTTCAGCCTCACAACAGACCCCAATTGTGGACACCATATTGGCTCCAGACGGAATCAATTGGGACTCTTGTGCGGTATTCATATTTAAAAAAAAATCCAATCAATGGTTCCCAGGGCGGCGGTACCCTAACCCGTCTCCCAAATTGTTTCCTCCCAAGTCACGTGAATCAAGCTGCACTTAAATCCAAATGTATAATGTTTTAAGGTTTTTGAGTTTTAATGGTTCAGATTACTATAAAAAGTTAATAAAAATGTACAATAATTCACGGATTTGTGAAATAAAGGTACTCAATAACCATAAACCTTTTAAAATTATTTCAGAACGTAGTACGTAGAATGTAGAACGTAATACAGGTAGGTACCGCCACTTTCATCAACTTGCTAAACCTTACAAAATTTGATAACTCATGATAACAGCAATGTAATGAGATGCAAATAGTAATAGTTGCAGTGACCCACAAAATATTAGAAAACGGTCAAATTGACCCCAGGTCTCATTCAAACTCATTTTCTACTTTGTAGGTTAATTATTATTCTTTTTTCACTATGTATTTATTTAGCCTAATGGCTGCTTCAAAAAGTTAATATTCGTTTTTTTTTTGTTATTGGGGCACGCTTGCAAATGCTTTGATCGCTATGTGTATGTGTAATTTTTTAGACACTTGGAAACATGTACAAAAAAGTGTGCCCCATAGAGAATTCGAAAAAAAAATTTAAAAGGTTTTTGAAGCACTCTAATGTGTATAAATATATTATTAGAAACCGTTCTCCAACATTTTGTAAAATGGAATAGTCCGTAATGCCGCAAACAATGTTTTAGTTTTTAAGCTTAGGTACAGTTTCCTTCCACGGATTATCTTCCTTACTTGGAACACAAGGAGCATCCCTTTAACTTATCATTCTTACTGATTTGAAGTAAAGACCCGCTCTCAAAAATACTCTAACGCCAGATACTCTCATTTGTTGTGATCTGTCGGAGCTTACTCTTCCCCACTCCCCCTCCCATCCATCTCCCCTCATGCGACTTTCAACCACCCCCTCATCGAAGGAAGGGGAAGTAGAAGGGGTAGGGGGGGATTTGCGCCATTTTCCCCTTGAAAAAAGAAGAGGTGAAATCCGGAGAACGAATAGGAACCTTCAGTGGTGTATGAAGTATGGATATTCTCTTCTGCGAGAAATTCTCTTTTATTTGTCTGAAATTCAGAGGAAATATTTAATCCAATGAGTGAACGCGTTGTCGATTATTCTCTATTGTCAACTAATTCCTTACACTTGTACGTCTACGTTTTGTCGACGCTAATATAATGGAGTTTTTTTATCCGTTAGCGTAATAATATGTCATTACGGCACGTCAGACGTCGTTTTCACACAATTCTGCTATCGTAAAGGGTGGTTTGTCATTTTTATCAATCCGCGCTTAATTTCAAGGTTTTAACTGGAAACCAAAAAATGGTAGATTGGTAGTAAGTTCTTACTAATTTTTAAGTAAGTCTTAATTAACAATTATACTTTTGTTATCAGATAAGGCTTGAAACATATGTAAAAACTATGAAGTTATTGCCAGCTAAACCCGAAACAGAATGACGGTTCAGAATGAATAATTCCTTAACCCTAGAAAGATAATGTTATTTTGACCTACGATGAAAATAATGATAAGTCTTAAAGACGTAATGAAGTTTAAAAGTGTATATTTGACAGTTTAAATGTAGTTGAATAATTGGTTTAGGATTTTGTACTTCAAATAAAACCAAAATAATTTTTTAAAATATATTGTAATTACAAAAAAAACAACATGCTGTAAACCTTTTACAAATCAACGACAAACTATGTATATGCACTTATAATGACAGTTATTGTACTGATTAAGGAAATTATTCACAGGAATAAATTGGGAATGGGTTCTCCGCAATTGAAGGTGTGCTTTCTGCCAGCGTTTCATTAAGATTTTTTTTTTGCTTTCACTTCGTATTGTTTGTAAATCGATTGGTAAAGTTCACAAAGAGCTTTTCCAGTTATTTGCGAAATAATAACAAAATATTGATGCGCGAAATGCACTGCGGCGTCTTTAGACTGGTTCGGGTTATTGCGAACTTGCGAACTGACCGGGGAGCGGGGAAAGTAGAGCGGAGGGGATAATAAATAATTGCCATGGGAAAAAATGTTCATTCCCAAATAAACACAAAATCATCCGCCGAGTGCAGCCAATAATAACTAGTTATTTCTTCAAAATTCGCAAATTCACTTTGTGGCGTCATTATTAATTTAATGAAAACAAATAACTTTGTGTACACCACTATTTAATTAACAATATCAACATGTTTCAAAAACTATGTTTTATAATAAGTTAACATAACGAAGAAAACACAGTTTTCGAAACATGTAAATATTGTTAATTAAATAGTGGTGTACACAAAGTTATTTGTTTTCATTAAAAAAATAAAAACTAGCGCCAAAATTTGGTAAGATATGAAATTTAACGCATAACAGTCGTTTTACTTAAATCACATTTATGAGAAAATGTCCGAAAGTTTTCGAATGTATGGCGTAATTTTTGTACTCACCGTGGTGACAGAGTCGCCCCGCGCAAGCTCTACACGGCAACTGAGCTAACTGAGATAGATAGCGCGCTACGTTGCCAAATAAAAAAAAGACAGCATTACTTGTGTCTCGTTTACGTCGCAAAGACGTAGATTATCTTTCTAGGGTTAAAAATTAAAGTTGCCATTGTCTCACCGATTCGAACAGGTAAGAAGACTCTCGTATGGTTCTTATCGCACTTTGTTAAAACTCGAATTAGGGAAATAATTTACTGAGCGTGGTCTTCTTTTAATTCAACAATTTGACAACTCATTTGTCTCTACACTTGTTCATTACATTCCGGTTCCGGTTCAAGATGGTGGGCATTTTGATAGCTAAAAATCAAAAATCATTATTTATAATCTCAATATTGCTAGAAGTGGCTTGAACTATAATAAACTAAGTGAACAAATCTGAATAGTCTGACCGCCCTTCACCCCATTCAATAACTTTTTCATTTGCAAAATACCCCGAAGGGTTTTCATTTTGCCACTGGTTCCGCGTAGTGAAAGTCTACCGAAATAAGCAAACATACAATAAAAACCTTTTTACAATTTACATTACCATAATTTCACACAAACATCACGCGTAGAAGCAATCTTTCTGTCGTGGCGTATTCCCAAAGGTATTCAAAATCTCAGCCTTGACAAACAGCACACATTCCAAATCACCTCAATTCATCCATATTCGAGTGTTCAAACAAACTGTAAAATGTACGAATGCGAACTAGTGAAAAATCAAATTCCAGTAGAATTTAACAGTTGCGTGTGCGCCCCCAGTGAATTAAACAAGCGGTGACTTTAACAACCCTCCACCCGATAGTCTAAACTTCCTTCTAATTACTAATCCCAGATGAGAAAACCACCCTTCCTCTTTCACTTCCCTCCCCTAAAACCTACGCCGCCTCAGGCCAAATTCTAAATATAGTTTAAATGATTACAGGCGTATAGTAAAACTTTTACGGTAACGTTGTAAGCGTCTGTGTATTGTTGGCCGTGTAAACACAGCTTAACGACTCGGTGAACACCGTTTCTTTAATTTTTCACCGCGCTAAGTTCATTAAGCTGTGTGTACACCGTGCGAGTAATTTAACTTGAACTATTTTATAGTTTTCATTTATGTGCGTGCGTTCGCCGCGCCGTTGTGATTTATGCATTTGTAGATTAATTCTTGTAAAGCTTTTTGCAAATAATGTGTAATTTACATTTGTTTCATCGAAAACCGATAATGGTCTAACATCGATGGTTTTTCATCGTAAAAATAAAACGAAGTACCAACTCGTTATTTGGTTCCTTCCGAAGTTCCTACACGAAGTAACTGGATTCCTACAATATTCTAATATTTTATGAAAATATGAAAAGGAGTATTAAAGAAAGAATTGAATTTAAAATTTATGAAAGGATTTAGAAAAAAAATAAACGTTACGTCACGGACTTGTTATAGTACCTGAAAAGGTCACATTTTTTGGAAACATTGAAAGTTAGAGAGGAAAATAATTTCCCACAGGGCCTTTGTCATTTTTGTGTGGAGAGTATTTTTAAGGAAAGGAAGGAGAGGATGTTCTGGGAAAATGTATGAGGAGTGGGTAGGAGTCTGGGGATCAGCGGGTTTAGAAGTGACAGAGGGTCCATTCTTTCTACTACCTTGCACCGAAGGTGGTCTCCCTCAATCAGTGTCTCCCGATGCGGCCCGCCATGCATTAGGTTGGTAGACGCATCCGCCGCCAAGACCTAGACGTACCAGTCGCGGTCCGTGAGTTTTCAGTGAGCTAGAGTGCTAATATTGAAAAAATATGACTTTATTGATGTTGTTGAAGCTGAAAATGATTTTTTTTTCAAAATTCCGATATTTTGTATGAAGATTTTCAGTATACAAAAAGTTTAAATTTTGAAAAAAAAAAAATTCGTTTTCAGCTACAACATCAATAACGTTGTATTTTCAATCTTAGCACTCTAGCACACTGAAAACTCACTGAGAAACCGCTCGCCCCTGCTAAGTCCCCAAACGTAACAAACATGTGTACGGCAGATGTGGCAGTCATCAAATAAATGATTCCCGAGGCGGTGGTACCAATACCCGCCCCTCAAATTAAAATAATCTTGTTTAAAACAGAAAAGTTGCACGGAGGTTGGAAAAGTTGGATTTCACTATCACCGTGAACGGACTTAAATTTTACTACGATAACGTAGGTACATTAGACGCCCGGAATAGATTTAATAAATCAATACTTTGATTCGTATCCTAATAATTGTTACGTAATAGAGACATTAAATTGAACACCAAATAATAATAGAATACGAAACAAGTTGCGCACGAAATAAATACTGGTTCATTTTAGGGTTGCCAAGTTTTGATGTGTAAATCGTAAAACGTAGTCTTTACGACGAAGAATCACGTTGTAGGATTTGGCCTCCTTCACAGTGTTCATATATCCATTCGTCTTCAGTTCTCGGGCTTTCCCATCCTACTCCTAACTAATATAACCTAACCTAACTTCTTCCATTCAATCAGTCTTCTTCTTTGTCGAGCTGCCACTGGGACACTACTTGGTTCTTTCCTGTGTGTGTGTCCTGCAGCCTGGCTTTCTTTTTCATGGTCAGCCTTCAAGATGGTCTCTAAAATCATATTTTTAAATATATCTATTAGAATAAATGAAAACAAACAACTTGGTGAAACACCACTAGTTTATCAAAATTATATATTACTTATAATAAAAGTTAATCTTATCCTGACGAAGAAAACTTTGGTTTCGAAACGTGATGATAATTTTCATTAAATAGTGGTGTTTTACTTAGTTACTTGTTTCATTTAATTAATAAAGACGCCGAAAGGTGAATTTGCGTAGATTGAAGAAATGCTATTTGAATTTCGATTTTGTTTTCTTGATTAAATGAATGCGTGAATGAAGTGGAATATTGGAGGGGGAAATTAATCCAATTTCCGACATCCGATCGCGCTGTAACTTGGCAGATAGTCTTGATGTAGATGACAAAGCATTCTATCAAGGAAATACAAGTATAGTTGAGGCTGACTTTGGAGTTTAATTATTCAATCTATCAAGGAACTCAAGTAAAACATATTGTGGCTTAAATACACATTCGTGTAGATTGTATACCAACAAACAATGATTCTGAATATCTATGTTTTATTACTTATATATTATTACGATTTTTAAATGAAATTTATAAATCAATTAATAAAATTAATAAATCGTCAATTAAAAGTGAATAAAACACATTCGCAATAAAACACACCTTTTGGTTGGTACGACTGAATCTGTCAATGCTTACGCCACGGAACCTGTCCGCAATTTCAATATTTCAATTTTCACACTGATTGAGGTTACGATCATTTTAAATTAGAAATTTTCTTTACAAAGCTATCGATTATATTTTCCAATTGGTTTCAGCATCAAAGCATTTAAATATAATAATAATAACGTTATATTTACATTGCGCAGTTTAATGTCATTTCACTTCAAGTGCACTCAATTATAATAAACTTGAAAATAATCCTACAGTGCTCCTTACGAGTGCATTACAAAAATTTGATTATATTAAATGTAATAAATAATTTATACTATTTACAAGAGAGAAAAACTTAACAATAACAGTGTTGTTGTAGCGTAAGACAATAATACAAAACAATAACGGTGCACAGGACAAAACAAAAACTTATTATAACAGTCGTTTTGATCAATGAATAATTGTAAATACTTAAATGTCGTTTAGACTACAAGGCCTTAGTTAACGTAAAACTTAGACTTTTTAGTAACTGGTGACGTTACACCGACAACCACAGGTTTAGTGCGATTTTGGGAGACCCGAAAAATGAAAACAATATTGAACATTATTTGAAAACAAACCATAACAATTAACAAAAAAACTGGTTTTATGTTAAAAGGTTAAATCTTTAAAAAAATGGATTGGAGTCCTTATTTCTCCGCAAAATTCTTGTTTATGAAATAGTAAATGCATCTGAAGTCCACTTTCCAGATAATCAATAAAAAGGTATTAAATGTTTATAAAAAGCATCGCTTGCAATTTTTAAAAATTAGTTCGTGTCGAAGATTTCGGCTTATTCAACTTTTAACTGAATTTTATGTTCACTCACATTATTTTGCGAATTAGTTTGGTTTGTTTGAATGAAAAAGCTTGTTCTGATAGATTTAAACTACTACTGAACACGAAGGGTGGTAAATTTGGTAAGTAATTATTTATTTGATAATGTGTGTATCAGAATATACTATCAAACATATTTTATTCGTGATGTGCGTACCATATTTTACCACTAATTTCAAAATAATGTATTATTTACATCTTAAATTGAATATTATTTTTTTTTATTTTACTTTTTTATGAATTAAACCTCAAATTGTAATATTTAATTAAATGAAGACACTACGAGCGAAACAATCGAAAATCTGGACACAGAAAAATCAGAAAAAGATTTTGGCACCTCTGGGACACGAACCCAGGACCTCTCTCTTTCCAGGCGAGTGCTCTGACCACTGAGCTAAGGTGTCGATACCCAATTCGGTCACTTTTAACCATATCATACTTCGACTAAGAACCACCCATATTATCTTCATTTTCTTAACGCATATTTTTATTGGCTGCCATCTTTATGTATGATTGCAAGATTCAAACCCGAACTAAATGCAATCTAGATGGTGTCTGGATAAATTTTTATCCATTTTATTTAAAACGCGATATCTAGACATCTATTGACTTTTTTCTGCAATTCTATGATGAATATTATTATTTTTTTATTTTACTTTTTATGAGAAAAACCTCAAATTGTAATATTTAATTAAATTAAGACTCTACGAGCGAAGCTCAATCGAAAATCTGGAAACAGAAAAATCAGAAAAAGCTATTGGCACCTCTGGGACCAGAGGTGCCGATATCTTTTTTAAAAAATTATTTTATTTTATTTATTTTCGATTAAGTTTCGCTCATAGTGTCTTAAATTGAGCTTCAGTTCTTTTTTGAACGCTGTTGGGGTGTGCTATTGTACTGCAGTCACTTATTTTTTTTACTGTAATATTCTAAAAACATTGTCAATTTTCAAATACGGTACGATAATCACCAAAACAACTCTCGAGAACCAAAATCCCGGACCTTGACGGCACCGTAAACCCGGTGCTGCGTTTGACTTAATCCCGGGTTGACAGGATTTTTGTTGGTCTCACAACCTTGTTTCTGTAGGAATATCTTTTTATATTGCGGCAAAACGTTTATTGCACAATATCCTTGAGAATTTAGATTTTTTGTTAAGTTATATTTATTGAGATGTTCTTAAAACAACATTTTTATTGAAGCCTAAATAACATTCAGTAGAGCAAAGTAACCAAATACGGTATAGTTTCCCTAATACGGAATACCAGTATTTCTCGTAAACAAATACTCTTTGATGCAATAAATAGCTTTCGTCCATCTCTTTCAATCACTATACGCCACAATAGTCACTTTACAACTTGGCAGTCGAGCGAGTGCTGTGTCTTCGGTGCGAGTGCTGTGTCCTCGGTGAGACGGTTTTGTTTTATGAAGATACTCGAGGAGAAACCTAGATCAAATTCCTCGTCTGCCGACTAGGCACATAATGATTGCAAAGTTCAACATCTGGATTTGTAATTATTGCAAGTAGTTGTTCCTTTTTTTACGAAAAAAATAAAAACTCACACATATTTTATCAGGAAAATTTATTCATATTATAACTGTTATCATTAACTCACATTTTGTTTTTCGTTTTTAGTTTTTATTTAAGTGTATTTAGGAAACATAAGGTTGTATATGATGTAATTGTATATTAAATAGTGAATATAATATAAACCAGTTCCATTGATAATATTTTGTTATGGTTACTGATTAGGAATCAAGTGGTTATTAAACAACTATGGTAGGTTTATGGTGTAAGCAATTTGTAAAAATTATTATAAAGAAGATAATAATCAAAACAGTAAGAATAGTTTCAAGTTGTTATTTAGTAAAAAGCTATTAAAAACAAAATAATAAACAAGAAAGAATAGTTTTGATTTACTAAAGTACATTGTAAAGTTAGTTTGATTTTAAACAATTTAAATATACAATGGAAAATGTCAATATCTCTTAGGGCGTTATAAGATTTGCAGATACGCCCGAGCAAGGAGTTTTGTGCGTATTTCGATTTAAAATTTTGTATATTAAATAAGGTAAAAATAATTAATAAAAAAATTATTTTTCAAAATTTACATTTTAATTATTTTATGTTTAACATTTACCTTTGAAAATAAAGCATGGTGCTTTCACTTTTTAACATTGTTTATTTCTAACTATCATAGTAAGGGAGCCATGACAGGTGAGAACTATGATAGAGTTGTTACGAAAAGCAAAAAAATTAGCCTGAGGGGTTAATGTGCCAGCACCGGGATCCCGGTATTGAAAGCCATACATGCAACCAATAACCATTGCTACCACTGAATGGTGTTAACAGAATATTCGCCAGACACCGTCCACCTTTCACTGGCATTTATTCGGATCGATACTCCATCGGCGAGTGGGTCCCTCGCGGAGATCCCAATCTGAAATTTCACAAATATCCACGGAAACTCCTTATAACAGTTTACAAACGCTACGCAATTTACAAAACTTTACAAATACTGGCGAACTTAATGGGATTCAGATTTCGAACACACGCAACTCGGGCTTTTCTGGGAAGCGTTCATTATTACTTCGCATATTAATTAACCATTGCGTTGGTTTACAATGTTAATTGCACTCGAAGTAATCTAAACGAAAATTGAGCCAAATTAATACGATTTTTAGAAGTAAAACTTCTTTACGCACGCTTGACTTGGGGAGTAAGCTGGTGAATGCGTGACAAGAGCGTTACGAAAAGTGTCGGGCGAGGCGAACGGAAGTCGAGAGGGAGATATAAGTTAGTCAAGATAGAAATAGAGAGAGTTACGTTTCGTATATTATTGTAGGGGCAAGAGAGAGTGGTACGAGCACACATTTTTTTTCTCTCTTTCTCTCATAGCCAGTTACGTTTCGTATATCTAAGACACAGTGCAGACCTTTTGTCTGTATCACACTGTAGGAGCAAGAGAGAGCAGTGCGCACGCACATTTTCTTTCTCCATTCCTTTCAGTTTTACTTCAGTCGTGTGGTCTAAAGCACACTCATATGTTTTTAGTAAAAGCAGTTCGTAAAACTACCAAAATTACTACACGGTTTTAAAAATGACAGAGATTAGCCAAAAATATGGAAAACTATGCCTTATATTTAGGAACCCATTTGTTTATCCTTCAGGCCTCAGTTTTCGGGTCTGAAGGGTTTGCCAGATTTTGTCAGAAGGTCAACATATTATCGCTTTGCAATAAAATCCAAATCAACGGATTATTTCTGATTGTATCCGAAAACTAAACACTATTTTTGAAACAGAGAGACGTCATAGATAATGATGTGATGACGTTATAACTATAACACAGATGGTTAACGTGTTTATAAACGGTGAAGAATGGCTTAATAAAAGGATCGTTAGGACCTTTCTAAGAGTGCATATTTTTCCCAAAACAGACGAAAAAAAATTACAGTGTTAAAAATTATGCTTTTGGTTGGTTCGCAAAAAATTGCATTCTTCTCTGCGAAAGATGCATGAAGAATTTTTTTTATTTGAGAACGGCATTTCAACGCACGCCGGGAACCACCAAATATAAAAATAAATTACACTAACCAAAAATTCAAAGATTTCGTAAATTTCTTTCTGAATATGACTTTCCGAAAGGTAAGAATCTACAGCATTTATTTAATCGACCTTGGGTCAAGTGAAATTTCGCCTGCGGCGCTTTATTTGTACATGCTGTTATTTGTTATGGCCCCTGCATACATTCTGGAATATTTTTATATTGTTCTCTAGATTTTATGTCCGGGTTAAATCTTCCTCACAGGAAAAACTTAATCCTTCCACACACTTTTCCACAAATGCTAATCTAGTCAATTCACGCGATGTAATTGCAATGTATAAGTATACTAAATACAAAACTATTCAAGAACAACACGTCAACCTACCAGAGACCATATGGGAAAATACTTCACCGACTCCAGATATTTTCATATCAGAGGGTTCGGCTCGATAGAACTCCTAACTGAACCGATAAATCCAGAACTTTTTATTATTATTATTATTATTATTGATATCTTGAATGGATTCCATTATTTGGGATACGCTATAAATTGTTGTTTATGTGTTTTACGGGGTGCATTATAATAAAAAATATACATGAAAAGTGCGCAATATATTGGGAGCCTCTGGTCTAACTGAAAGGTCTGGATAATATTTTGCCGGTATTTGCGTAGAATTCTTCACCTGCCGAAATGAAGTATTTGGTCAACTTTGGCATTATTCTAATTTTCTATCTTTCATACTAACGACAGAAGTTGCAAAAAAAAACAAAAATCAACTCAGCTACCATTAATAAAAAATAAGTTAAATATATTTATCAAAGAAATATTATGAAATATAAAATAAATAAAAAAAATCAGAAAAAAAATCATTTTGATAGGTTTAAATTTAAAATTCAAATTACTTATTTACGACGGAACAAAAAAATGTCGTTTATGCATTAAAATTACTACCAAAAAAATAATTTTTAACAATGTTTAATTATTTATTTAATTTTTCATTGTATTTGTAAGATAAATATAGTAAAATTATTTTTTATTGTTTTTAATTTACTCACAAATAATTGCCCAAGTTGCCTCTAAAATCATGAAACACTAAAATCTTTAACGGCCTATACCTTATAATTTAAAACAAAAATAAATAAAGTTGCTCACATCCTTACTGGGCCAGTGCGACTATGGCATCCCTAATGTTGTGTGAGACAGTGGTACCTATACCTTCAATACGTTGACGTAAGGTTAAAATCAATGGGGAGGATAGGAGATGGAGAAGAGGGAGGCGGGGAAGCACCTGGTTATTCAGATCTGGTCGGCACTTTTAAATTCTGAATGGTGGTCTTTCACGAGGGCGATACTGAGAGTATCTACCACACTGAATCCTGCCGCGTATATTTTGTACTAGCTGAAGTCACCGATTTAAGGGCTGGGAAAACTCAATTTGGGAGGCAGATCTGGGTATCGCCGTTCCGGTATTTATTGAATAACAAACACCCCTACCATAAGCCACTCAAAGTGGCTCGTCACTTTTGGTGATTTAGCGGCTGTTTTGGCGGCGGATGCGTCTGCCCACTGCATGGCAGGCATGATTGGGAGAGACTGGTTCCGGGAGGCATTTCGATCTCTCCAGCAGGACTATAGGTAGGTAATTTCGATATTTTCTTCAAAAATATCACATCATTTTTTAAGCACTTCAAGATCTAGTGTTCAAGAAAAATATGTTATAAATCGAAAGAAATTCGGAATGCCGGGTCTTAATTAATCACCGATGTTGGTTCATTGCCCACATGAATATTGAACAACTCATCTAAATTCTAAATAAATACATAAATCACTTAAAACAACAACTGTCTCATCTGTTAATCTCGTCTATAGTCCTGGGATCCTAGTCGGAGCGGTGTATTGAGGGATCAGGGGATAATTAAGGTCAAGTAAAGAAAAACAATCATCCATTAGGATCAATCACCGTTAGTCGATCTCACCCTTCGGAAGCCACTTGGACGGTTTGATGTTCGAGTCATGCGACGTTTCTATTGAACTTTCGATGACTGATGACCCATGAATTAATGGCATTGAATAGACAATTAATAACATTAGAAGTACCGATTTGAAAGAAAACTCATTTCGCTATTTTGCAAAATAGCATTCGACTCCTAGAATCCAGACAGGCCAATTAATTGTATTATTTATTTAAACTTTATTTATGCAAACTTATTTTGTGGTAACATATTATTTTAAAAATAAATTTAAAAAAAAAAAAAAACACTTGGTTTTAATTCTATTTTATTGTTTAGATTCAACCGACATGTTCGTAAGCAATGCTAACCGAATATTTATATTTATGAACTAGCGAGTTCCCGGCGTGCGTTGCTACGCCAATTAATATAAAAAAATTGTTTCTCCCTGCGTGTCCTTTCCCATTCGTCTCGTTCCCTTCCGCCTCCCCTTCCTCTCCCGCGTCCCTTTTCCTCTCGTGTTCCCACTTCTCGCCTTCCATCTCCCCACTCCCCTCGCCCTCTTCCCCCGTCCCGCGAACCCCCTCCCGAGTTCCCCTCCCCCCTCCAGGTTCCCCTTCGCCCACTCGCATTCCATACATTCATTCAAACCATCGCTGGCAGGCACACATCAAATCTCCGATGTTTCATCGCAATCGGATAAACTGTTAGCAACGCATAATTTCATGATGCCAGAACTCACTATTGTATATAATAAGAATCGCGGGCATGCGCACATCTAATCCTCAAAGTTTTATTTCAATCGGATGAATGGTTTAGCAACGCATAGCATACGTACATTTACACATGACAGAAGCAAACATATTTTCATTTTTATATATACAGGGTGTTAAGGGACGTATTTGAGTTACTTTAACCAGTGATTCCTGACATTATTTGGAGTAAAAAATGTAAATAAATTTTTTGTCTCCAGTGAAATTTTAGACGGTTTTTTTCCCACAAAACATAAAAAAATGGTAAGTGTTGAACAGTTAGAGGCGGGGTAAGGGTTGGTCGGTTACTCGGCTGAGTGACTAGTGATGACAAACGAAAGAAAAAAATGGTTTGATTTGAAAGAAAAAAATTTTGATCAATAAAGTCACCGGAGACCAATGTTTCATTAACATTTTTTACTTCAAATAATGTCAGGAATCACTGGTTAAAGTAAGTCAAGTACGTCCCTTAACACCCTGTATAGATGTAGATAATATTAGCGGAACTCAATTAAAAATCTGAAACAGAAAAATCTGATAAAGACAAGGTCACATCGTGACCGTATTTTTTTGTGACATTAAGTTAAAAATAAAAATGAATATTTATTATTTAAATCAAAAAGTATATCAAATATCTAGTACGGTTTGTGCTATTTTATTCATTTTTGTTTCATATTATGGTATATAAGCCAAATAATTCAGTTTTGCGTGATATTTGGCGTGACACAACATTGACATTTTTGTGACTTAACTGTATTTATTAAAAAATAATCTTGCCCTACCTACTAATCGGTCGCCTCTAATTGAAATTTATACCCATCGAAATGCTTTTTCAATTATTTTTATTTTTTATTTTATATTTCTACATATTCGCTTAGTAATAGAACACAGTCATATTTTTAAATCATCATAATTTACTCACAAATAATTGGCAAATTTGCCTCTAAAATCATGATAAATTGAATTCTTTAGTGGCTTATATTTTATGATCAAAAACTCAAATGAATTAAGTAGCACATGTCTGTACCAGATATTTGATACGCCTTTCAATTAAAAATAATAATTATTCAATTTGGATGGGTATTTTGGTCTTAAATCCAAATTTAAGTTTCGTATGAAAAACAAACTGGAAGTCAGCCGCTGAGGACAGGGGGGGGGGGATTGGAAGTGAATATTGAGGGAGGCCAAGGCTCGATGTGGGCTGTATCGCCCCGTAAGAGAGAGAGAGAGATGAAAAAGCCCGCGCGCCATTCCTCTTATGTGTGAGAGAAGGATGACGGTATAGTTTAAAAGGGGAACAAATTTAATAGAAATTCATTCAAATAGATTTCTTGATTATTCACATTTAAGGACGGGTTGTTTAAAAAAAATTGATGGATTCATCAAATATTTTAAGTTAATTTTCACGTTCTGCGTAAGTTCTATTCAAGTTCTGTGATGATTTCAGTTTTGTGAATCAACTGGTCTATAATGATGTAATAATACAGAGAGTTCTGGGGAGGAAAAGGGTTTAAGGGGTGAGTAGGAATCTGGGGTTCACCCGCCTAGACAAACCTCACCCCATAAACCTGGGTAACCCTGCTAAATCACCAAACGTAGCGAACCACTTGGAGCGACCTATGGCAGAGGTGTTGGTTATCAAATAAAGGTTCCCGGGGCGGCGGTACCCATTCCCGCTTCCCAAATTGATCAATATCAAAAATATCTCAAATCCGTCTTCCTCGTTATTCACTTCCGGCGAGTTTCATTGGGTCGTACTTTATCTCGTGTTGGTCATTTGGGGGAAAAATGAATTTAAAACAAACCTCATTAATTTTTGTACAAAAGAAAATATCCTAACTTGAACAATTAAAATGTTATTTTGTCAACATAAGAGATTCATTTACCCAAGTGTTGGTTAAACATGTTTGTTACTTTTTTACTGTTTTATTTGGACTGGACCGGAGTTCGTAATTAAATTAAAATTTTAAAATTGGTTGTTACCATAATTCGGCTTATAGTTTGCAAAAGGCGGCAATGTACCCCAACCAACCCAGATTTTTTACAAAAAAATGTTTTCGCGTAGTGGCTGTAACAGTGGATCTAATGGATGTAATAAAATACGTAAGGAATATCGGATATCTAAGGAAGAAATTGAGTTAAAATTAAAAAAAATACCTACATATTTGGGAAAGCGATGGTAAGGTGTGGGGTAGAGATGGAAGGGAGGATAGGGAAAATATGAAGAAGACAATGTGGGGAAAGAGCGAAGAAGGGAAAGGCAAGGTACGGAGAAATTATGAGGAAGGAATAATAAGGGATGGGGAAGGTATGAGGAAAAACGGGTAATCGATGAAAGGAGATGGGAAGGGATCCAGGGGATGATGGGAAAGGGACGAGGAAGATAAGGTAAAGCTGCGGTGAAGTGAAGGGCAAGGTTTGATGGGGAAGATATGACGAAAAAATGGGGAATGGATAAGTGCTGGGGAAATTATGAGGAAATAATGGGGATGGGGAAGGGATGGGGAAGTTATGAGTAAAGAATGGAGATTGGTCAAGAAGAGTTGGGGAAAGGTGTGAGGAAAACATGGGGAATGGACAAGAAGAGATGGGGAAGGCTTGCAGAAATAATGCGGATGCAACCATTTAAGGGGGGAGTAGAAAGGAAAGAAAAACAATGAATACGAATAGAAAAGAAACAACCAGAAGAGGAAATAACCAGACGAAGTCATTTTTAAATCAAATTTTTGATGTATTGACTCTTTTCCACAAATTTTTTTTAATTTGATTTCGAAAGTCTGTTCTTTTATCTAGTAAAGCTTTTTTTTAAATTTTGAGTAAATATGTTTATTTTTAGTACAATAAGGTTTTACCGTGGGTCGTTGTCAGATTTGTTAAATTTTCAAACAAAATTTTGTATTATACAACGTACATTTCAAATCATATGATCACGCAGTAAAATAAATCAATAAATTATTTGGGAAAGCTACTTGTCTGAATTTTAATTTAAGTTCAAATAAAATCACAAAAAAGATCCGCGCCTTTGTTTTGTGACGAAAATACTTCAGTTTGTCTATTTATTCACGGTCTTACAAACTAATTAATCAAAAAAAATGCATTCTTATTTTGCTTAGACATCATTGAAAAATTAAAAAAAAAAATTATGATAAAAAAGTAATCACAAAAAATATATAATTTTAATGGTTTTATCATCACGATATTAGCATTTTTGCTCTTAAGCGTTTATTTTAAATCATTCATTACTTGAAGGTCGTTTAAAATAAAAGAAACCATAAATAAAAATATAAAGCTTGTAAGGTTTGTTAATAAATCTTAAGCATAAACTCCGACGTTTCCTTAATATTTCCTAATGATTTTTTCATAGTATTGATTACAAAGCAAAGCAAAGCAAAAGCCGCCGCGTTAAGCGCCCTCGCGTGCAAGAATTCGAGCTTCATAGCACTTTGCTTTCGTTAATTTGACTAGAGCAATTAAAAACAGAGAGCTTTTCGGGCTCGGCTGTGTGGGTTACTTGTGTTGGGTGTATAGTGTATACGTATGCCTGTGGTGGTGTGGGTGCTTGCAACTTTAGCTCAGGAAGCGAGGCTTTAGTTTGGCAGCAGTAGCGTGCCGTGGCTTACAATAACACTAATTATTAATTGAATGCTTCACACCTTCTTTTCAAGATTCTTCAAACAAGATGTTCTGAGAATTTGGGAGGCGGGTGCGGGTACCAACCTTCGTTGGATAACCAACATTTCTGCCATAGGTCCCCCCCAGTGATTGCCTATGTCTGTTGACTTAGCAGGGTTAGTCTGGGTTCATGGAGTGAATTTTGTCATGGTCTTTGCTACGGATCCACCTACTGCATGATGCAGCTTGTGGGCAAACGTATCCGCCGCCAAGATCCCGACAAACCTCACCCCATGAACCCGGGCACCACTTCTAAGTATCTAACAGACCGAACTACTTAGGGTGACCTTTAGCAGAGATGTTAGTTATCCAATAAACGGTGCCCGAGGTGGCAGTCGGATATATCTATTGGTATAATGGGAATTACGAGACGATACATAGGTTGATCGGCTTTTGCCTAGTACGAGGACTAGTCAAAAGTAAGGCCTCCTATATTTTTTCTTCTTTAAGTGTCAAGAAATAAAAAAATGCAATTAAACAGGTCGAAAACCACACTATTGACGATTAATTTTTCACTTTCCAATATAATCTCCGTCCATTTTCAAAGTTTTGGTCCATCTTTTAACGGAGAAGAGGATGATAACGGAAAGAGGTGAAGAGGATGTAATGCAGGGTGGTAAAAAGCACCGCCCTGCTTCCTAAGGCCACCCGCTATAACTGTTGTTGGGTGAAAGACGTGCTTTAAACTTTTAAGGGTTACGACGTATTGGACAGAATTTATTGTGCATTCCTGCTCCAAAAAATTAACCGTAATCAATACCTCTGCATCCCTGAACACTGTCGCCATAAATTTCCCTGCTGATTGCACAATTTTGAATTTTTTCGTTCTCGGTGAGTTTGCGAGATGCCATTCCATTGTCTCTTCGACCAAGATATACTAGTGTTTCCTCTCCGGTCACAATTTTTATGCAGATGCATCACCGAACACATTTTTCAATCTTTATTGAATGCGTGTAGGCATTTCACCTTCTGCATTCAAGATTTCAGTCAGAACGTTGAATAATACGAACATTGATATCGGCCATTTTGCAAACGACTGCAGTGCTGCCACCCGTTGACTCAGAAAATTACTATTGCAGAAGATTGTAGATGAAGGTTTAAGGAATAGCGCCAAATTCAGTTTATTCTTTAACTAACTTTATTTAATTACAAAACAATAGGGGGCCTTAATTTTTGACTGACCCTAGTAATAATGGAACGAAATAAATCTTATCGGAGGTATATATAGTAATTAACACGTTAAATTAGTATATGTCTCCGGCACACCACTGCAATTAATGCGTGTGTGTGAGTAATGGTATCAATAAAGTATGTGCAGCTTTAGATGGCAGGTAGATTAGGGCGGGACTAATCGGGAAATCACGTGACAGGCCGTTGCCGTTAGTCGTTATAACGCCGGCCGTTAGCAGGCTCCCTAACGCCGCTATTCGTTATTCGTTACACTCGCCGATGACGTTTGTTATTTTTTTATGCGTTAGAATCAAATTTTATGACGCATTTTTCAGTTATTATTATTTTGAGGTCGTCATTGTGAGGGTAACTGAAATTAAATGAGAAACGTGATAAAAGTCAGGAAAAAATTTAAATACCATATCCTAAAGGGATCCAGCATGGTCGATCGATAAGGATTGATAGGATAACTTTCGGTAACTTCTCATCGTTCGATCGCTAACGTAAAAACAACAGTTGAAGTCGAATACATTAAGAACACTTACTCATTGTGAACTTTTTTCTTATTTGTTAGTGATCTGCAATCATGCTAGGAAACGATGAGAAGTTCCCTAGCATGATTGCAGATCATGTTAGGGAACAGAAATATACTTATAATACATTTCTACAATCTTTTTTTTATTTTTTATATATACATTCTATAATATTATTATTCAATTTATAAAAACAGTTTATTTATAAACAAGTTCCGCTAGGTAATTATTATTACACGTGGCAGCTGTTTCGCCTTCTGAAGGCATTATCAAACTGACAGTTTAATAATGCCTTCAGAAGGCGAAACAGCTATCACGTGTTAAAATAATTACCTAGCAGAACTTGTTCATAAATAAACTGTTTTTATAAATTGAATAATAATATTATTGAATAAATAAAAGAAATAAAAAAATAAATTAAACGGAGTTCTACAAAGTACACTTGATAACAATAAATAAAATAAAAAAATTCTACAATCTTACTTTTAACTACAAAACAAGACAAGCCATTATCACAACTTATGGCTAAAAATTGCATCCACCGGTTCATCGATCACCGATACAAAACTACTACTATATGTACAATGATTTGACCAATGAACGCGATGCTGCTGTAAAAATGTACTGTACAGGCAGAAAATATATACAGGACCATACTTACCTGGGAGGATACTAGAGATTAACACTGTTATTGTTCCTATCAATCCTTATCGATCAACCATGCTAGCACCCGTAAAACCTATCGCAGAGCAAGGCCTCTTTTGTAGAGAAAGAAACTTTCTTAGTTGAGTTAAAATTATATATGGAAATACACACTTCTGTGTTATCGTATTTGAGCTACAAAATTTCGGAGATGGTAATTCTGAACACTTTAGAAAAAAATCGTATTATCTTCTGAAGATTTTAATATAATATATATAAATTATACAGAACATTCATGAACGCATTAATAGTTATTTGGAAACAAAAACATTATCTACAACCTAATGTTGAAAATTCTCTTCAAAATAAGCGTAAAGATAAAAATAAGCATAAAGATAAAGAGGAACCCAAGAAATGCGATACAGGCGTTTTTTGTAATCCAAAATTCTGGCTAATCGGGCCTCAAATTTTTGATACAAATTAGTGTCTCATTATCATTATGAAAATCAAATGGGATGGCAATACACGACGTCAAGCAAGAGCAAAAGAGGCAGAGCGAATGCTAAATGGGCTGGAACCAAAAGATATTAAGACAGTGGCGACATTGGTTTCCATTCAAGTACACAATGAAGACCATTGTGAATTATCTCTTTAAGGTAGCCAAAATAAATAAATAATATTATTATAGGGTCCTTGCAACAACATCAAGGTAGACAGGTACATCAATGCATTGTAACGTAATGTTGGGAGTTCTCTATTGAATGGAGAATTTGCAACGTGAACGTAGTAGTAAGTACTTCAGCAATATTCGGTGCAAACTGCAAATCTCAAGTTGGCTCTGCCTGGGGCTTGGCAGGTTTCACTGAACTGAAGCACTTTGGTACTTGTAAAGAGAAGTTCTCAACTGCAATACTCTGTGTAAAACGGGGATTTTATAGTTGTCTGTAAAATAGTGTTATCTCACACGTGCAGATTTACACAAGAAAAGAAAAATAATTAATGAAAAATTGTATTTATAAACACATAGGTTTTGGACACTGGAAACAAACCTCAAGATATTTCAATTTGCAGTAGGTACACTCCAATATTACTTTACTCAACGTCTCTAAACTATTTCGAGATGTCTGACTAATCGACTGGACGATCGATATTTTCAGAACATATAATGAATTTATGCCACCGTTCTTACATTAGTGTAATGATTCGCATAACTGCCCTCAAAAGAGTTGATACATGGGTTTGCTTTTCAGTCATAGTAATTTTTTTTTCTTTTAACAGTGTCCATTTATTGTCCTTATTTATTAAATTTAAAATGTAGTTATAGATTTGGTACTTGTTTAGATGTAATTATATTCTCAACTTTTTTTTTTAATAAATTTATTTATAATAAAGTAATAAAATCTCGTGTGTACTCGCCAGTCTGCGCTAGTAACATATAAATGATAAAAATTTGGTTAGTGCACTATCTCCTTTGTTCTCTCCAGAGACACTCGTTATTTGTTAAGTACCGGGACCAGTATTCTCCAGTACTAAAGGATGCTTATTGATAGACTTGGGTGTATTTCACCATCTTCCTCATAGATTATTCCTACGAATACCAGTTCCTACGAAATACGAATAATTTATTTATTTAAAAAAGTCTGAGTGTACTAATCGGTACTTGAACCTATGAATAGTGGCTATATGTAGGATAAGTTAGCCGAGTTTTTTTTACCTGTTTTGAATAGTTATTTGTTTATTTATCAACATTCGTTATTGTGTGTATAAGCTAACACGAGGATGGTGAAATACCCCTAAAGGTTCTTTGAATCACAGTTACTGCTTATTGACGTATCCTAATTTATAATAATACTTCAGAAGACAAACGTCCTTCCTGGCTGAAAGCTGGGTTTTGTCTGCGGAACTCTTGAATTATAACTACTCCGCACATCTACCTTCGGCCCAACTCGGAAACGAGACCATGTGACCCGAAGAGCCCGTATAAACTAAAGTATTTTTTTTTTATTATTTATTTTTATTTTTTTTATTTTTTATTATTTCTAACAAAAACATACTTAACAAATACAGATAGAATTGGCAATTTAAATAGGTAATCCCACGAAGCTGCCACATGGCTGGTCTGCAGGTTCTACCTCAATATACATCCATTACCATTTGAAATAAATAAAAAACATATTTATAAAATTTAAAATTGTAAAGAAGAAAGCAAATAGAGACAATCAAATCCTAATGAACTGGTTGGTGCAACCTACTTTACAGTTAATGAAAATAAATAAAGTAAAAAAAAAAACAAAATTTTATGTTTACAAAGGCATACAATATTTAACAGATTTTGTATCTATCATTCAAGAAAAAGGAAATATATTCTCAATAATTAGAAACCATGACATCATCAATCTTTCTTTTTCATCTTTGAACATTTTTTTTTACAGATATACTGATTTTTCACTCATAATCCACATCTTCACAATTTTTATATTTATACTCTCATTTTCCTCAATAACAAATCTATTTTTGATTTTATTAAAAATCACCGGTACACAGTACTCCAGTGTTCGGCTTCCATACTTATTTGATATTTTAGGTATATTTAGGTATTTTAGGTATATGTAGGAACTAATTCTAGACTAATATGATACATTACATTTATATGCACGTAAAGCACATTTTTGTTCCTCCAAGAACCTTTTCAGAAGTAAAATAACTCAGTGACAAACCACTCAGACCCCAAACTTGTTTTCACGACAATATACCAATTGCAGTCAAGTTTAATAAGCTTGTTTTCAAGCTAACGCGTGTGTTCCTACAGAAATCGTCATAACTCCGTTTTTGTTCTTGTGATAACCCTAAAACAAAAAAGGAGAATATTTATAATTAACCACACTTCTATTCAAAATTGTCCATAGAAAAAGATAAAAATACTAATTTTGTAGAAACAGTTTTCATCCGCCATTTCGCATACGCGCTGTTAGACTAAGTTAATTTTTTATTAAATATTTTTGTACGAAATGGTAAAAAAGTGAGGTGATAAAATTGTTTTTTTTTATTTTTATAGTGTTATTTGTATGATAAAATAAGTGTCTTATTTTACGTTATTCTTGATTTTAGAACCGTTCTTACACAAAAACATCGCGTGAGTCGTTTATACAATTTTTATGTTTGCATTCTAAATTTTATTTTTTACAAATTTAAACATTTATTTGTAATGATACAATTTGTTAGCGTATTTCATCACCTTTCAAAAACAGTTTTCATTGTTTGGACACGTTCAGAAATATTTCATTTATTGTGCTTTAATTGCAAAATGGAAATAACATAAATTTTAATCAATCTGACAGTTCGTTAGGACAAAAACCATACACAAAGGCGATGGAACCAAAGGGTTAATACCAAACTCTCCTCATTTCATGTGTAGAGTACGCTAAAAACACTCAAAGGAAGTTAATACAAAAATACTCAGCAAATAGTAGATAAGTCAATCTTCTCGAAAAGTTGCAAAAAGTCGTCGCCGAGGGAAAAGATGAAAAACTTTCTCACGAGTCGTAAGAAATCCATCAAATATTATCGAAGTTGATGCTCTGTTTAAAAACTTCGATGCGACATTCGTATTCTCACATTTAGAGATAAATAGTCAATCATTATTTTACTTATCTGAGCCACACTTAACCCTTAGAATGCCACGGATATAATGCCGATTGCTGTTTATTAAGACAATTATTTATCTTACTCGTAATCTAGGTGCTAAGTTCGATCACCATAACACGGGCATGTGCCTAGCATGGTGGTCAAAAGATCCCCAATTTATGTAACAAACTATTAAATCGAATAAAGAAAACATAAAAAAAATAAGAACAACTGTATATAGATTCTAACCGCAACTAATCTTTTTTATGTGTATGATACTGCCGCCAAGGGTCGACCCACAGTGCCCTTCTTGACAATATCAAGGAGGATACGGTGTTTCTACTTATGTCGAAAGAATAGTACTTAATCCCAAACATGGGAACACCTCAGCACAGGTTCGCCTAGTGAGGTGTTTACAAAATACTACTACTAATCTATTTACATACAGTTACGGATCATTAACTTTTTTTTTCTTATTACTAAACTTATTATCTGTGTAATTTAAACCAATGTTATAATTTATAAAGTGTATGTTCAAGAAAAGAAATAAATAAAATAAGTAACTTAAATACCTGTTTTATGCAATGTTTTTTTTAAATTATACAGTCTTACCAGACAAATTTTAACATATTTATACAAATTGATATATCAATCGTTAAGTTGATTAGTCAGACATCTCCAAACACTGTGTTGAAATACCTAATGAAGAAATCTTTATTCGAATGTTCACCATAAATCAAATTTTATTTACGCGTGTCCGTGTTTTACGTGTTAAGTGTGCTTTAAAATAGCACCGGGTAGCATAACGGTCCGACACATTAGTATGATATTTTGAAATTCCTTACCAGTGATTTTTCCTCTCTCTAACCTTATGAAAAAATATTTTTTCAATGAAGACGTTCGAAAGTGTTCTGGGTTTTGTTTTTATTTATTTTTTTATTTTGATACAATATTTTACATTTCCTGTAATGTTGGCCTCATTGGATGGCTTACCCGTGCTGAGGCCCCATCACCCGTGCTGAAGCGCGTGGAAACTCTATCGCGAACGGTTGCCACGCCGAGACTAAATGTCGCAGAGAGTGCAGATTAGTGGAGATTTAGCGTAAGGAAACCAGGCTGCACGCCAATGTTGCCGGATATCGTAAAATTGTTCCTCATGACCTCAGCACCTTGGAGACCTTATTTTATGGGCAACCCTCTAATTTTACAGCTAAATAGTAAGTGTTCTTCATAATAAAAATAAGTCACATGAGAATTTCTTGTAAATACATACAGTACAACGACTTTTGACAATCGAAATTATGACATTTGACTTGGAATTTGGCGATGTGCATTTTCTCAGAAAAAATAAACTTATTTTCAAGTGGCGAAACTATAAGCTAGAATATAATATGAAGATATATTATTTCCTTTCAATAAAATGTATTTTTGTGTAAATTTCACCTTGTAATTGTAGAATGTGTAATTTCATTTCTGACCTTAGTGCTCTTAGCAGGTAAAGCTTTTCATTAATCAATTAAAATATATAAAGACCACAGACAATAACAACTTAACGATTTTTGTTACCAAAGCCAAAAAAAAAAAAAGATTATCGTGCTTAAAGGTTTCCGGAAGGCCAATTTTATTGTTTAACATGAAAGGCAAGTTAAATTCTGATTGAAAACATCCAATAAATTCATTAAAGGCACTCCATTTCGACGCAATATCGTCGGCAGTATCTTTAACGTAAATGGTCGTATATCGTTCCTTTAATAAGAAGCGGTTCTAATAATAACTAATAACGTTATAATAATACGGGTTGCTCGTAGTGTGGGAACTTGCAAGTGTGTTCGCGAGAGGGTTAATGATGACGTTGTGTTTTACGCGCCCGTGTATGTGTCTGTGTGTGTGAGTGTGTGTGTGTGTGTGTGTGTGTGTGTGTGTGTGTGTGGGTGAGTGTGTGAGTGTGTGTGTGTGAGCGTGTGGTTTCTGTTACAATTGTGACGTTGTGTACATTATATTAATTGGTTTGATTATGATTCGTTTTATTTGATATTTTTACGGTATTAACTTAAAAGATATTTTTTAGGATTTTTAAGTGTTACATAATATTTTCTTACATTTTTGTTGGGTGTATCTACCAATCCGATAGTATTTATACGTAAGCGTCTGCGTGATTGAAATTTAAGAACCCGGTTTCGAGCGCATGTCGCCGTACGCGCCGCGCCCTGTAAACATCTGTGTACGTGAAATTTCAAACAAAACGGTCCCGGTGACTAGCACTGGATCACAATAGATCCGAGGAACAGGCTATTTTTGGAACCAATAAATCATTTGGAATCAATAAATCGTGATATAATAATCCTATCGGATTTATAAAATGTTCACCGACACCCTACCTGGGCGAAGCCGAACCAAAAGCCGCCCGCAGGGGCCAGTAGCAAAAACCTGCGGAGCAGGATTTTAACTGCTAGTCGATTATGAATTCGTGAGAAAAAATCTTGACTGTTAAAAGAATTTCTCTATTTGTGTCTGTGAGGAAAACCTATGATCTAGGTCCACGTAACTACGAGTATTTAAGCACGCAAGTAGATATTTACGTATTTCTTTATTTATCTATTTGGCTACATAATAATTGATTGTCAATCGTTAAATACCGTGTTTTGAGATAACGAGGAAAGCAATATTCGAATGCTCGCCATAAATCAAATATTATTTGCACGTGATTTCAATATTAAATATGTTATAAAATAACACAGGGAGGCTTAATGGTCCGATACATTATTATGACAATTTGAAATATCGTATTGGTGTCCTAGAAAGAATCAGCATTTTGTTTAATTCAGTTTTTTTGTGTTCTAATTAATTTGGGGGTGCTTAAAAATAATTTTAGTATTGATTCCATGACAACTCAAGAAAGTGGTATTTCAAAATTCATTTCTTTGAAAATTCATTAAAAGTAATGAATATATTTTTTTAAATAACATAACCTAACCTAACGTTACATATTCAACCAGTTGTTACTTGTTGTGGCGACGTCCCCGATTGGCCGTTGATTAGTTAATAATAATATTTTAGTAACGTAAAAAATTAACGAATTTCTAGTGAATGAGTTCTTAGTTTATTGTACGTGAAAAAACAGATAAATAAAGGTACTTACATTCCATGGAGGCACAAAAATAAATTAGAACTTTTTAAAAAATTCTTTCAATGACTTAAAAGCCTTAAATGCCTTATACGAGTCCCAGATAATCCAGTTGTAAAGATGTTTGAGGACGGGTTGTTCTATAAAATTAAAACAATTCATCAAACTTCGAAATTAAGTGTCAAATTATGTAAAAAATATTTTAATAATATAAAATTTCTTTAATTATTTAAGTTCTGAGAAGCAACTGGCCCATTAAAGTATAATAACATAATTTAAATAAAGCTTGAAAATTAAATTCTATAAAACAATCTATTCTCAGACACCTTTACGAAAAATAACACGAATTAGTTGTAAATATATTGAATTACGCAAATATATTCATAATAAATTGACCGTTTTATGAAATAAAAACATTATTCACTAACATCTATAACCCAATCGTGCGCTAAGCAGTCGGCGCTTAGCCGGCGCGCTTTGTAATCACAAGTGAGCATGCGCGATTCGGTGTTAGATCTGAGTAATGTAGTTGGGGATTTTTTTTATTAGTAACAAATCTGTAATATCACGTATAATTGCAATTGTCTTTAAAACTGCGTTCAATAGTTGGAAAGTGATTGTTTTTAGTGAGGCTGTAAATGTTTTTTGATTTCGGATTTCGAAGTGGGTGTTGTAACGAAGGAGTTTTGCGAATGACAAGGCCCATCTTTTTTTACAATAGCTCTCTCTATACAGGAGACTCTGGGGGTCAATCTGTCCAGGAGTGAGAGACGTATGAATACACCCCTTCCACTGCGGTGCAAGACGATGTGATAGTCTGGCTGGAAAGGTCTAGAATATGTCTGCCTCAAGCAGTCTCTCCCGATTCGGACCACCACGCAGTAGGCGAGGAAAGGAATTCGCCCCCAAGTCCTAAAAAAACCTCAATTCAAGTACCCGGGCGCCTCTGCTAAATCCCTAAACGTAGCGAACTACTTGGGGGGACTAACTAAAATAATAATCTAAATAGAATAAATGATTCCTGGGGCGGCGGTACCCAAGCCGCCTCCAATCTATTGATCGATAACATGGCGTCGTAACTGTAAAAAAAAACAAGGTTCAATACTGATTTTTCCAAATTTGTTTGAATTATTAGAAAAAAATATTAGGAAATAAATGCTAACTGTTATCAAGTAAAACAGTGCAAAAAATGAGTAAAATAATAATTAATTTGACTTAAATATTTAATTCCTACTAAAAACAGTACGAAGTTGCTATAGTCAGATTTAAGGCTGTGGACGTTCGATAAAAGGTCACAGTAAAGGGCAGATATTCCAGCGTCAGGGGAGCCCCTGTTTAACCTCTCCTTAATGACACAATAATTAATAATACAATAATATATAGATGCATATCGTTCACATAGTGTTCTAATTATGTGGTGCTACGATTTACGATTACGAATATTACATCAATAATCGTTCGATGGCGATTAAGATTATCGAAATCAATTGGAATCAAAATGGACCTTCACATTTTGAATCATTAATCAATTAAACGGGGAAAAACAAAATTACTACTCGTAAAAACAATATTATTATTAATTTGCTTTCTTTCGTTGTATCAGAGGTGGAACGCCTGCGCGGCCTTTTTCATACAAAAGTAAAATTTTGGATTTGAGGCCAAAATATTTAAAAGAATTGAAGAAATCCAATAATGCGGGTGTAATATACATACCCAAAGAATTTTAACCAGCTGTTTCTGAGCGTTTTTGGAGTGAAAAATGTGGATGCTATTTTGCTGTCCGATGATATTTTTTTTTCTATTGAAATCAATTTTTTTTTTCGAAAACTCTTGGCTATTGTTTCCATCCCTGTAATCGCGACGGGTTTAAGCGATACGCGCGCTCTTTCGTCCTTTACCGTGCTGTTAGAATGAGACGAAACACTTACACAGTAATCGCTAGGCTACCAAACCCGCTACTCTCCTAACTGCTCATTTTTGCGACTTGCCATGGAAAATATTTTAATTTTATTTTTCTACATAAGCTCCTCACAGGAGGCCCAGAGGAAAATAATTTCCACCAGGGCCTACGTCATCTTTGGGGATGCTGTGTGCAGGAATTTTTTTTAGGAAAGGAAGGGGAGGAGAGTTCTAGGAAAAGGACAGTTTTTTTTAGGAAAGGAAGGGGAGGAGAGTTCTAAGGAAAAGGGTTTAAGGGATGGGTAGGAATCTGGGGTTAAATCACCAAACGTAGCGAACCACTTGGGATTACCTATAGCAGAGGTGTTGGTTATCCAACAAAGGTTTCCGTGGCGGCGGTACCCATTCCCGCCTCTCAAAATGTAAATGTTCAATGTTTTTAATTGAAAAAATATATTCAATTTTTTACGAGAAAAACTCTCTTTTTATAACTTTTGAAGGTTATTCCCATCAACGTAATATATCATTGAAGAAGAAGATAACACTTTTAAATCTAAATGAAAATATAGAAAATATATATAATATATATATATATAAGAACTAGTTGAAGATAATATTAATGATTCTAAATATTTGAAATATGAGATTGACAAATATGACGGTTTGACAGAAGGTGGCAATAGCGAAATTGGAAAACGCGCCGTCCCGGTTAGACGAGAGGTCTGGGTTCGAGTCCCAGTTGCGACCATTGTCTTTTTCTGTTTTTCTGTGTCTTGTTTTCTTTCATATTTTCATTTAGATTTAAAAGTGTTATCTTCTTCTTCAATGAAAAAATATATCATCGAACAGGAAAGTGACATCTAAATTTTTTACTCCAAACATGCTCAGGAATCGCTGGTAAAAATCCTTCAGGTAGATTCAAATTTTTAATTTCGTGGCTAAGTGTTAACGTATTAAAATCATCTTCAAACTATCGAAAATGGTTGAAATAAGCTGTAAAAATCCACATTAATTAAATATTGTCGAAACCGTTGCACCTCTGGTGTCGACGCAACCTTTCATGAAGTTCTGTTTTTTTTTTTTTCAACATTAACTCTATTCTTGAGGCCCCGCGAAAAATAATTTCTGTAAAGGCTTTGAAGACGCTGCGTGGAAGGTCTTTTTGAGGAGAGGAAGAAATGAACATGAGTCTTGAAGAAAGCAGTTTGTAAGAGAGAGAAAAGACAGAGACCGGCAAATCATTCCACAGCCAATCTGTTGACCTCAAGAACGAGGTAAGACTGGATCCGGAGGACGCAGGTTCAACTCACGACGTGCGCAAGTAAATTTTATTTAATAAAGTAAATAAGTCATTTCACACTTAATTCATTCACAGCCTCATCACATACCCCAATTGGGGGTGCCATAATCTCACTGGCTCCAGATGGTTGGGAGCAGTTTCAACTCTGGTGCAGTATCCACATAAAAAAGATACTCATTTGAGTTTACATTTTTGTAGTAATTATTTCCTCGTGATCATAATATGAAGCTGAAACCTTTAACGAAACCTTTTATAATTCCCCGCGCATTACTGGAGAATTATTTATACACGAGCTTTTATTGGAAAAGCAATCAGAGGTTCCCCGTCCAAGTCATTAAGCCTTCTATTTATGCTGTTCTTGCTGCCTATACTGAAATAATAGAAGATTTAAATATACACGTTTATAGATACAAACGTAAACAAAAATCGGGTAAAAAAAACCTTCATAATAAGGTCATTAAGTATGTGGTACAAACATCACATTGAAAAAATGACCTTTTGGTAGCCTCGTGTTGAATTGGTGTATCGGACAGACATTTTGGGAAGAAGTTGGTTTTTTTTTAAACTAAGGACGGGTTGTTTCAAAAAATTTGATGGATTCATCAAATATTTGACGTTAATTTTCACGTTCTGTGTAAGTTCCATTCAAGTTCTGTGATTATTTCAGTTTTGTGAAGCAACTGTCCTATAACGATGTAATAACAGAACTTGAATAGAACTTACACAGAACGTGAAAATCAACTTCAAATATTTGATGAATCCATCAAATTTTTTGAAACAACCCATCCTTAACATCTATTTATTCGAATATCCATTTTGTTTTCTTGAACGAATGAATGCACACACGCCCACAAACAAACGCATTTTTCTGAAGTTGGATGACATTATACTCGTTTTTAAAAATGTGCAGCAGTTAGGATTTGGCTGAGTTGTTAGGTGTTCACTCATTTTAGTCGGTCCCTGTGGAGGAAGGTTCAATCCTCAGTCATACTAAAAAAAAATTTTTACATTTTTCATTTTATATTTATTTCATGACATTTTAAAAATTCACAGCAGTTAAGAGCCAGTCCCTGAAAAAAAATCTTTTAAATTTGGCTACTAATCGGCCAAAGAGAGATCGCAACTAAATCGAAAATTGAAAATAAATTAATAATAGGTATTAAAAAAAAAAATGTTTTTTAGGCTTTATTTTTTTTTTTAAATGCTACAAAGTATTCTGTTTCTCTGAGCCAGTAGGGATACAATACAAAAATGAATAGGAATGCTGCGCCGTGGACAGAAATGGGGAGAGATGAGAGGTTGTAGGTTAGGCGCCTGGCTATTTAGCCTTCGCATCCCGAATTTCTACCGATTTCTTACATTTGGAGTTTTTAAGATTTAAAAAAAAAAATGTTATTTTTGAAGATGATTTCTAGACTTTCCCCATGCCGAAATGCAAATTATATGAAATCCCCTCGGTAGAAAAAAATCGCAAAGTATGCTCCGAAAATTATTATAAACACGTTTTATTCACTTATTTTAGAAGTTACATATATCTTTGAAAAAATTCACTGTTTTTTTTAAATGCTTTTTTAGATTTTCCCCATGCGACTTCTGCCTTATTTTAAACGAGTCGTTTTTTTTATTAAACATTTTCACAATTTTCGTAAAAATTTTATCGTTTTTAATATTAGCGTGCCATTTCTAACATTCGTATTTACGTATCTCTCCATCTTCTTCTTTTTGAGAGGGGATACGGCGCCTTTATTATTATTTGTAGAATAGAGCCTATGCGGAGCAACAATTCGCTTCCAAATAACGGTATTACTTAGAGGAGGATAAAGGAGAATATTACTTCCCTATCCTTTCCTCTTCCCCACCGACACTTTTGCTTACTATCTATTATAAATGCGAAACTGCTCGAGTTTGTTTGTTACGCTTTCACGCATAAAACAATACAACGATTTTTTAAATTCTTTCACCAATAGAAAGCTAAATTATATGCGGGAACCATAGGCTGTAAATAACGGTTAGCTGTGGCGTTATGAAATTATAAATATTATATTTGTTATACGTTTTCTGTCGCTAACAAAAGCGAGTTATTGCTAACGTCGGAAAACAAATCGTTGCCATGGAAACGATGTTGATATATTTATGCTAGTAGGTACTCAGCCCCCTACCCACTGGTCGACTGCTGCTCCAAATATTGGAAAATGTTTTGTTTTTTTGGACAAGCTTATGTTTTGGAATAAATGTCAGATGAGAGTTCCTACATTAAAAATATAATTCGAAACGATTATAAAGACTATAAAAAATATTGTTAGTTTTTATTATATTTATAAACTTCCACATATTTCAATAAAAATAAATCTCCGAAATTGAATAATTCTTTTTTCTTTGAGCTCTAGCATTATGAAATTTAGGTTGCACGCGAGCTATTTGAAAACTAAACGTACCGGGAATGAATGTATGGAATGAGCGATTGGGTGGGAGGAGGGGGAGGGGGATAATCGATAAGTGCAAGCGCTACAGTAATTTCCCCTATTACCATGCGAGCGAAGCTGCGGGTAGTATAATATACATAAATTTAATGCAATTATTTGTAAGTTACAATCTCTGTAGAACATTGATGAGAGGTAATTTAGTTAGCTGCCACTTAGCTCTCAAATCAGTCCCTCGATTCGGTTAAAGCACTAACATTAAAAAGAATGTGGGTCATTTTGTCCCTGGAAAGGGTCTGTTCCTGTTCCTGTTCACGCTATTTGTTAGCGGAAGCATTTACTCTGGCCGTGATGTAGATTAATAGCAGCCACGTATATAATATAAAAGCAGTGACGTAGCGGAGAATTTGCGGATCCCGGGCATTAACAGGGACACACTAACTTTCTATCACGGCAATATAGAGTACATTATATCAAAATTTTCTAGTTTTTATTCAATTATAAAGGGACATTAAAACCACTTAGTCAACCCTGTGCTACATCTGGCTCTCTCAGTCATATAATATAAACGTTAAGAGAATATCAAACTTGCTCTTTGCCTTTAAAAGTTAACCATAGAATGCCATAGATACTTTTGTGTAAATTGAAAAAATTCTACACAACAGAAAACCGACAAACCTGTTCAGAGTTTTGCCAATTTTTAAAAAACATATTTTTTTTATGACGAAAGTGAAACTGTCGATAATACGTTTGTCTAAGTAAACAAGTTTTTTTTTTTGTTTCGAGTAAAGTGGTAAAATGAATTTACAAAAAAAACACTAACTTTGTTTGCTTTCAAAGTTTTAATATTTTATAGTTTTTTTTTTGCTTTATTTATTCGCATTAACTTTACATAATAACGATAACTTTAACAATAGATATACATGTTTACATTAAAAAAAAACAACTACATAACGTAAAGGAAACTTACTTTAAAAACTGCTTGTGTGTGAGTGTGGGTATTATAACTTATTTTATTACTATAAGTAACAAAATAAAAATTTCTAGCATTTGTTTAAAGTAATTGCATTTATTGGTAAAATCAAAACCCAAATGTGTCTTTAATTGACTTTTTAATAAAGTATTTTATTTTGATGCGTTTAAAAATAACGAAACAATTATTTGAAAATGAATATCAAGCCGTATTTAAATGACATAATATTATTTTGACTAGGTTCGTGAGGTTTACACAAAGCCTTCAAATCGTTATCTCATCACATTGTTCGCTTAATTAAATTATAAACAGTGATTTTTATTAAGTTACAGGCTACTTTTATTTTATAAATAATTGTCAGTACCCAATTCTAAAAGCTAAGTAGTATTTACTCGACGTAAACACAAAAAAAATAAGAAATAAGAATGTTTGTGTGCAAATTACCTATATTAGCCTATCTATTAATTGGTTACTTTTACAACTCTCCGCAGGAGGCGCTGAGGAAACTAATTTCCCTCAAAAACTTATGTCATCTTTGGGGATTCTCTTTGGATGGATTCTCTTTGTGGAAAGGAATAAGCGAACCTGGGTCTTGAAGAGATCCATGCTGTGGGAGGGAGGAAACACAGGGGTTGGCAAATAGTTCCACAGCCGACAGTTGAATTGTGACAAATATCAACTGTAAATATAAGGCACACGTTTGGCGTGTTTTCCGACTATGCACCGGTTCCGAAGAAATAGTTCCTCGGAGCCTTTCATTGAAATATCGGTAGAACATGGACAGCATTCCCACCCGACCCCTGCGCTATAAAGATAGCAATCCGTTTGTTATGGTGGGAGAATCTATCAAACGGACCGCCCGTTCCTGCCTAGAGTCGAGGGTTTTTTTTTTCACATGTTTTGGGGCTCCAGACCAGAGGTGGCCACCAAATTTAACCATGGGGCGCACTTACGATTTTTGCAGGGTTAAAAGTTGTGTACCTACTATTACATTATCTGCGGGCCCTGTAAACAGTACGCCAAGCTTCTGAAAGGCTAATTTAATCCTGGATTCGATAGAGCCTCCATATTTCAGCTACAGTACATAAAGCATATTCTTTTGGAATAGGTACACCGTTTGTCTAACTATTTTTGACTAATTATTGAGTATTATGGAGTAAATTTTTTTTTTACTATATACGACGAAATCGAGAAACATTTTCGAATCACAAAACTATTCAACAGGAGGCTTGTCGCTGATCAGATGCTCCTGTACAAAATTATTAACTCAAAAGTTGACTGCCCGGATTTGCTAAACAAAATAAATTTCCACACGTCCATTCGATATAGTAGACAAAATACCCTTTTCTATATTGATAGATGCAACACCAATTCCAATCAAAATGAATTTATACAAAGGACATGTAACTACCATAACAACAAATTTGCAAATATAGACACACGTGCTGACGTATTTACTGCTAGTTACTGTCGCTACAGAACTTCACTGTATAACATTTTAGGTGCGAATAACACATGAATTAATTGTATCTAATATTTTTATATTACTTGGCAACTTTCCCTTATCCCTCTCCTCTCCTTAACCTTCCCAACCCAAATCCCTATTTTGCAGTCTATTTCAGTTATAATCACACTTATTTTAATGTTGTGTATTAGTTTACCATTTGTTGAATTCACATTTGTACTCTTATTATTTTTTTAAAATTTCTGGTTTATATTCAGTTAGTCTTGTTTCTAAATACCTATCTGTGAACATTAATAATTGGTCTGTTTTTTTATCATCCTCTTATGTTTATTGTATTACTAAGACTGTTAATGTTCCTTAAATAAATAAATAATACTGTAGTATTATGGAATAAAAAAATGGGTGATTAGGCATTAGCACTTGAGAAAATGTGAACTTTTTCACTCTAAATTTAATTTAAGATGTTTAGTCAATAATTTACACGGTGTAAAATACATTGAAAATTTCCCTAAAGAAACACTCCCAGGTATTTACAGTTTATTCCCGATAACATATCTAAGGCACCGGCTACCCTGGGCCGTTACGCCACTGTGCTAAACCATAGAATATAATATACAACCTTATTACGACAGGTCCCAGCCGCAGTTACAACAAAAAAAAATTATCGCGTAAAACAAATCGACCGTTCCGAATTGAGCTCTGCGAACATTTGTTAAAATTTTTGCTTGACATTTTGGCTAAAATGAGGTAATAATGCATATCTTTGCTGGAATGTTTTCTATTGTGGCAAACAATGTCTCTTATCTCTCAAGTATCTCTCGCTGGAAACGTTATTTTTTCTTTTCCGTAATGTTTTTTCCACTGTCGTAACATTTTTAAAAACTTTATTAAGTGCAAGTAACAAAACGAAATGAAGTCAAGTAAGAAATACCTAATTACTTAAAGCCTCAAGAGGAGACGTTTGAATGTATTTGTGCACACCAATGATACTATTGGTAAGTTTTCGAACTAGTTTGGAACCTAATTAGGAATTCCAGTAATTTTTTTATGTTTGTTCACCTTCTAACTTAAATACCTGTATTTTATTTTTTTTTTAATTTTGATTTCATAGTTAAAATAATTGACAAAGTTTGCACTTTTCAAAGCCCGCCAAAATGATCGAAATCTGACGGGTACAGGTGACGTCATACGTACTTCGATTTTATCTGTTAAACATTAAGATCAAACCCACCCAGGTCGGAATGAAATCAACGAATCCCAATTTAAATATTCCACAAAACATGAGTTCTTTTGATGTAATTTATATACCGCAGCGATAACTGCGATGTCTACTTTGCCGCCCGACCCATGAGGTAGCGGTGTAAGTTCTGTCGGAACCCGCCGACCAATCACAGGGCATTTAAATCTCTTACGGTTAAAATCGTTATTAAATGACGATTTATTAATCTACGTTATATTACATAAAAAAACTTAAATTTTCAGAATCAGCGTTTGTTGACTTATACGAATACACAATGTTTAAGCCTTAATATTTTTCACTTAAGTTCCTTATTACTTTTAAACTTTTTAAAATGTGATTTATTAATTCTGCGTAGTTAGGTATAATTGCATATTATAAAAAAAAAAATTAATATATATTGTATTCTTTATGAATATTTTTTTAAGCCATACTTAATATTTTTCGTTGAAGTTCCTGTATTGCCAAAGTTGCCTTTCTTGTCATGAAAAATCGGCTTAGTAAATACAAAAAAATCTTTTTTTTTAAACAATTAGAATTTTTATTTAATTAACAATATCAACATGTTTTGAAAACTATGTTTTCTTCGTCAGGATAATAAGTTAACTTATTATTAACTTAAGATTAACTTATTATCCTGACGAAGAAAACAAGTTAACTTATTATTAACTTAAGATTAACTTATTATCCTGACGAAGAAAACAAAGTTTTCGAAACATGTTGATATTGTTAATTAAATAGTGGTGTACACAAAGTTATTTGTTTTCATTTAATTAAATAATGATGCCACAAAGTGAATTTGCGAATTTTGAGGAATTTTTTTTTATTATTTCTTCAATGATAATCAAACTCTCTTTAGCTTGAATGCACGTTGATAATACAAGTCACTGTTTTGAATTTAAAAACATCATTCCATTTAGTTAGGTATTTTAGTTTGACATCCAAACAGCAAGATGTATGAAAAACGTGCCGCGTACTTTCCTATCACTATTTGCGAACAACATTAATAATGTTATAAACATTATTATTAATCAACACTTAAAAATATTATCATATATTAAACGTTTTCAGTTGTTAAACAACCTTGTATGCGAAAACCTTACTGATATAGAGAAATTGACAAAAAGTAGTTATGAAAAGACCCAAAAACCAAAGAGTTTTTTTTTATTGTTATTAATAACGATTTAAAAAACTAAGTAAAATAACCTTTCAGTATTGTATATGATATATACTTTAATATTTAAAAAAAATAAAAAGTTGAAAAACGTAGCTTGCCATGAACGTTTTAAATAAAAACACAGAAAACTAATAATAAAAAATAATAATAAAAACTGTCCACTCCACTCTTTATCTCATTCGTATATTTAACTAAATTATAGTTTTAATTCTCCAAGAATTACAAAAAAAAAAACTGACATTTTGAATAGATTTTGGGCAATATAAATGTTGATTTCTTGAAATTTTTTTTTTTCGCAAGCATGAGGCATTTATGTTATTAAAAAACATTACTTTCATGAGTATTGAATTCACACGGTAGAAGTCAATAAAAAAATTATGTTTGAGAAATAACCTAGCCTTTTTCCTATAGCAAAACTAAATTCACAACATGACACTATTAATAGATAAGAACATGATTTGAAGCACGCATCACAATCACAAACCAAAAATGTAGTTTTGCACGGAGCATGCGCCAGTTTACCAAAATGCAATGTTGCTAGTTTTTTTGCAGCACAGTTAAATACATTTTTAATAGCATTTAGTAATTCGAAATACAAAATGTACAGTCTTATGTATGTATGTAACTTTAACACCATTGAACGGGTGGGTGTATTTGTTATGAGTAGTATTAGTGGCCGATGGGGCTCACCTTACCTTATACCGGCGGCCAGCTCACGTTCGTCGGGCATGCAGGAGAGTCCCACCTCTTCAAGGTCGTAGGTAGGTAAAATTACCTCGGTACATGTTATTTGCCAAACCCACCCCGTGTCCCCGATCAAATGAAACAGGTTGGTATGGGGAAACATAATTATATTGACAGTAATTCCACGTCTACATCATCAGGACAAGTACATTACATAAATCACACATACGAGCAGGGCGGCTACATAATTATTTCCTATTAACAAAAGTTCTCTCTCTAACAGTTCCTCTGGGAGCGCAGTGTTTATAACCCGGGGACTCTAATGATCGGACTCATTTAAATAACAGGGAGGAAGTAGCATTTACTCACAGCGGTGTTCAGCGAGCAGGGGTAGCTGCGAGGGTAACAGCCTCAGGTCAGCTATCCATTGCCTGGAAATTGGTGGTGGCAGTTTGAGGTCGGCCCTGGCCATCTTTGATGCCGACGCGAACACTTGCAGAGCGTGCCGGCTTGACACAGCCAGCTCTCAGAACGGGTCGCGGAAGAGTGGCAAGCGTAAGCGGCTCTGTTGCCCGGGCGGCTTCGCGGGAGGAGTATGCGGTTTGTTTGTGCAGGGGGGAAGCGTCCCGCACGCAGCTGTAGGAACTGTGACGTCATAATGCGTATCGTAACAGTAGGTAGTTATGTTTTATAATGATCTGTCCATCGTTCTTTCACTTTACGTCTATTGCTATTGAAAGCTAAAATTAAAAGAGAGATATGATATCAGAATGACTTGTGACATTTTAAGTGACATTGAAAACATGAATTCACATTTTTAAAATATTTTAATCGTTCCCTGGTATCTCTCATCCTGCTATTGCAGTTGATTCCTATCTACATAAACATAAGCTGTGTCCTCGATTTTAAAACGCGTCTGCAAGCGTCAAGTTAAATAATATGAGGCCGTTAGCGCAATGTCCCGCGTTATCGCCAACGGAAAAAATCCACAGAAACATGAAATTACCTACTGTGACCTCGGTTCCATGACAGTTGATGCCCCAACAGTTGGCCTGCCGGCAATTATATACAATTAACAGTCGGTTTAGGGAAATTACGGTATACCTAAACAATGTGCAGAGGGTATGTACCGCCGAATAACAAAATAATAAATCACATTTTAATTCAAATGCATGAAGGAAAAAACTACGTGTCTATATAATGTGTATTCCAGGGTACAAGTACAAAAAAATGACAGGGTAAATAAATTTATTTGATATCTTTTTATTTTAGGTATTTTTGAAGTCGATTTTTGATTTGAAATTGATAAATAATGCACAAAAATTATAACCTATACTAATATTATAAATGCAAAATGCGTGTGTTTGTTTGTTACGCTTTCACGCATAAAACAATGAAATGATTTTAAAAATTCTTTCACCAATAGAAAGCTAAATTATATGCAAGGACTATAGGCTGTATATAATGGTAAGCTCTGGCGTTATGAAATTGTAAAATTATATTTATTATAGGTTTTCTGTCGCTAACAAAAGCAGTTATTGCTAACGTCAGAAAACAAATCGTTGCCGTGGAAACGGTTTTGTTATTTCACGCGTCGTAGTTAATATCTAAGTATTTAAATAAAAATGAATCTCTGAAATGTTTGTACACGCATAATTTCCGAACCATTGCACCACATTGGATACATTTTTTTTTACTACTGGTAAGCTCTAGCATTATGAAATTTAGGTGGCACGCGAGCTGTTTGAAAACTGAATGAACCGGGAATGAATGTATGGAATGCGGGAGGTGGCATGGGGAGAGGGGAGAGGGGGAGGGGGAGGGGTGAAGTGGCAGGGAGGATGGTTAATAAGTGCAAGCGCTACAGTAATTTCCCCCTAACACCATGCGAGCGAAGCCGCGGGTAAAAACCAGTCTCTAATAATTATAACATCGGAGGGCCAGCCGTCGGGGGATTAACTATCGGATCACCCTGTGACATCGCATCGTCTTATGATAATGACCCTCGGTAAATTTTTCTGCCTGTGATCTGTTTCTCAATATACATTTTTTTAGAGAAAATTGAAGGATGTATATTTGAATGGCACCCAAACTTTTTGCATCTCAGGATAGAATTTAAAAAAATATTTTTAAAATGTCTGACCCCTCACAAGAGCGCCGTATCTACCCCTCACAAGAGTCGTAGAAGGAATTAGTTCTCATGTAACCGTGTACATATGTTGGGCGAGCGTTTGGCATGTTTCCCGATTACGCACCGATGTGAAAGGGAACAATGATGCTACTATGCAGAGCAAAATCCATTGCAGTATCGGTAAACCAAGGATAGCGTATCTACCTGACGTCTGTGCTATAAAGATTGCAATCCGCTTATTAAGATAGGGGAACTTATCAAACGGACAACCAGTTTCTGCAGAGTCAAGGGTTTTTTCAGGTATTTTGGGCTCCGGACCAGAGGCGGCGATTTTTTACGGGGTCAGCAAAGGTGTACTATTAAATTATCTGCAGGCTCTGTTCAGTACGCCCAGCTTCTGAGAGACTAGCTTAACTCTGGCTTCGGTGAAGCCCCCATGTCTGAGTTGATCATTTAGAATTACACCAAGAAAATCAATCGAAAGAATGTGAGGAAGATTGCTTCCGTTGAAGGAGACTTGATTTTCATTTCGTTCATTTTTAGTCTAAATCAGACATGATTGTTTTTGAAACATTAAATTCGACATAAAAGTATTTCTTTAAGTATCTTCAACGCTGGCTGTTTGAAAAAACAAAAATTTTGTCATGGCTTAACATTACAGGTCGAAAGTAGTGGGGAGAGGAACGAGATGAGAAAAATGAAGGTAAAGAAGTACCTGGCTATTCAGGTCTGGTCGCTAAACACGGCTGAAGCCATTTCAAGCAACGATTCAATTCTGAATGGTGGTCTTACACCAGGGCGATACTTAGAGTAACTTCCACTCTAGAACGAGCCGCAAATATCGTACACATTATTTTTTTAATGAATTTAATTGTGAAATAACAAAAATAAAATGTCTGCGCACGCCGGGATTTGATCCCGCGACCTTCGGATTGCGAGTCAAAAGCCTTATCCCTCGACCTCGGAGGCCGTGTGAGAAGTGTCACTAATATAAAATAGTTTTTTATTTTAAATCAGTAATCAGGTTATTATAATCACTCCTTATTAATACAAGGTACACATTTTTTAAATTCTTAGAGAGCGATGTTTTGCTTTCAATATTTCTTATTTCGTGACTGTTCTTCTCTATTCAATTAACCCCACATAAAACCCTTCAAAACTATCGCGAAGGTCGCCAATCAATCAAACATTGACTCACAAAACAACCTTAAAAAAACCCCACATTTCTACAACCACTGATTCCGCGAACCATTAATTATTTGGCTACCCTTTCTCGGCTATATTCCCAAACTGTCAAATATACAGCCATAAATCTCAGCGAGAATTTTCCGCGTTCCCAAAACAGCAGCTTAGAACTAATGACGGTTTCATCTCGCTACCGAACAAGTATTGACTGAACAATGTTGGTTGGGAAAAAACCGAATTGAACTTAGACAAAAGACCCAATGTTGTCTTTGTTCAAACAAATACTCGATCAATCCATTATTTTTTTAGGGGTAATTAAGCTGCGATTTAATTTTAATTGCGTTGTGTTTTACACGAAACTAAGTAATTTTTCAGGGATAACTTTTGTTAAGGACTGAATTCTTTTGCGAAGTGAATTAATTCATTTTATCCCGAAAGAATTGTTCGTCTTTGACGGGAATTTCTTCTGCGTCTGTGGAACTACTTGCTTTATTTGAGAAGATTCAGCGAACACCAAGTATTGTGGGAGTTTTATTTTTAAGTCAAAATGCTTTTTTTAACAATAAGTGAGACATTCAATCATTTTTAATATTTAAAAAAAATTGTATTCTAACAGTTTTTTTTTTATGTGTGTACGAGACCTCTAGGCCTGCACAAAGACTGTAAATAGTAAGCGCCGGCACACAGTGACGCCTGACTATTGCAATGTCTTGAAAGAGATGTTTTCTCGCCTTGACAGCTGTTGAAAGTTCTCAGGTTGTATCTCTCAGGTTGTATCTCTCAGGTTGTATCTCTCAGGTTGAACGTCTCAGGTTGAACGTCTCAGGTTGAACGTCTCAGGTTGAACGTCTCAGGTTGAACGTCTCAGGTTGAACGTCTCAGGTTGAACGTCTCAGGTTGAACCTCTCAGGTTGAACCTCTCAGGTTGAACCTCTCAGGTTGAACCTCTCAGGTTGAACGTCTCAGGTTGAACGTCTCAGGTTGAACCTCTCAGGTTGAACCTCTCAGGTTGAACCTCTCAGGTTGAACCTCTCAGGTTGAACCTCTCAGGTTGAACCTCTCAGGTTGAACCTCTCAGGTTGAACCTCTCAGGTTGAACCTCTCAGGTTGAACCTCTCAGGTTGAACCTCTCAGGTTGAACCTCTCAGGTTGAACCTCTCAGGTTGAACCTCTCAGGTTGAACCTCTCAGGTTGAACCTCTCAGGTTGAACCTCTCAGGTTGAACCTCTCAGGTTGAACCTCTCAGGTTGAACCTCTCAGGTTGAACCTCTCAGGTTGAACCTCTCAGGTTGAACCTCTCAGGTTGAACCTCTCAGGTTGAACCTCTCAGGTTGAACCTCTCAGGTTGAACCTCTCAGGTTGAACCTCTCAGGTTGAACCTCTCAGGTTGAACCTCTCAGGTTGAACCTCTCAGGTTGAACCTCTCAGGTTGAACCTCTCAGGTTGAACCTCTCAGGTTGAACCTCTCAGGTTGAACCTCTCAGGTTGAACCTCTCAGGTTGAACCTCTCAGGTTGAACCTCTCAGGTTGAACCTCTCAGGTTGAACCTCTCAGGTTGAACCTCTCAGGTTGAACCTCTCAGGTTGAACCTCTCAGGTTGAACCTCTCAGGTTGAACCTCTCAGGTTGAACCTCTCAGGTTGAACCTCTCAGGTTGAACCTCTCAGGTTGAACCTCTCAGGTTGAACCTCTCAGGTTGAACCTCTCAGGTTGAACCTCTCAGGTTGAACCTCTCAGGTTGAACCTCTCAGGTTGAACCTCTCAGGTTGAACCTCTCAGGTTGAACCTCTCAGGTTGAACCTCTCAGGTTGAACCTCTCAGGTTGAACCTCTCAGGTTGAACCTCTCAGGTTGAACCTCTCAGGTTGAACCTCTCAGGTTGAACCTCTCAGGTTGAACCTCTCAGGTTGAACCTCTCAGGTTGAATCTCTCAGGTTGAATCTCTCAGGTTGAATCTCTCAGGTTGAATCTCTCAGGTTGAATCTCTCAGGTTGTATCCGAGTTGCATCCGAGTTGCATTCGACTTGCATTCGACTTGCATTCGACTTGCATTCGAGTTGCATTCGAGTTGCATTCGAGTTGCATTCGAGTTGTATTCGAGTTGTACTCAAGTTGTACCTCTCAGGTTGTATGCAAGGGGGCCCCGGGCCTTCAGCCCGGAGCAAGATGGCCAGGGCTCGGGTATCAGCATCAGGTCAGGCTCGGTGCAAGGGGGGCCCCGGGCCTTCAGCCCGGAGCAGGATGGCCAGGGCTCAGGTATCAGCGTCAGATCAGGCTCGGTGCAAGGAGGCCCAGGGCCTTCAGCCCGGAGCAGGATGGCCAGGGCTCAGGTATCGGCATCAGATCAGGCTCGGTGCAAGGGGGCCCCGGGCCTTCAGCCCGGAGCAGGATGGCCAGGGCTCGGGTATCAGCATCAGATCAGGCTTGGTGCAAGGGGGCCCCGGGCCTTCGGCCCGGAGCAGGATGGCCAGGGCTCGGGTATCAGCATCAGGTCAGGCTCGGTGCAAGGGGGCCCCGGGCCTTCAGCCCGGAGCAGGATGGCCAGGGCTCAGGTATCAGCATCAGATCAGGCTTGGTGCAAGAGGGCCCCGGGCCTTCAGCCCGGAGCAGGATGGCCAGGGCTCAGGTATCAGCATCAGATCAGGCTCGGTGTAAGGGGGCCCCGGGCCTTCAGCCCGGAGCAGGATGGCCAGGGCTCGGGTATCAGCATCAGGTCAGGCTCGGTGCAAGGGGGCCCCGGGCCTTCATCCCGGAGCAGGATGGCCAGGTTCGGTGTTTTGTAGGTGATGTTCCATCGGGTGTTTGAAGTTTTGGTGACCGCGAGACTGGCGCCTTGAATCGTCCAAGATTGTTCAGGTAAGCGAATTTGCAGAGATGTTTCTCCAACTTGCTGATAGTGATGACTGAGTATCGTAGTCTTCTTTGCAATCTTTTTATAGTGGCAGCCGAGTTTATTGCACAACATTTCCATTCAAATTGTGAAATAATCGCGAGTCTTTATAAATCATTTCGGTTACTCATCTCCGTTAGCAATGTTTCAATGGTGAAATTCAAATAATTTCTATTTTCAGAGCATGAGTCATATCACACTGAGAGCGTTCGATTCGATTTTTAATGTAAAACCAGAATATTTGTCATCAATTATAATTCACTATATAAAAAGTGGTATTTTCATAACACGTTCGATACAATGTGATAACGTCTTATAAATCGATGAACGCCGGCTGCATTCACGAAAAAGCATTACTCATTGTCACGTTCCGCCTGAGCCGAGCGTGCAAGCGAGAGCGCAGAACAATCGTTCGGCTTGTAACGCATCTATATCTCTTCCACTCCACAGTTATTATATGACGTTATCACGTAAAATTATCGTCGGTAAACCGATTTAACAGATAATCAATTTTTTTTATTATTTTTGAATAATCTATTTAGAAAATAGCAGTCAATGGAAGAAACACACAAGAGTACCAGCTGCTCCCGTCTGGAACCAGTGCAACTATGGTATCCCCAATTGGGGTATGTTGTGAGGCTGAAGGTAGTGGTGGGGGGGGGGAGGGAGAGGAGACGTGGAAAAAGAAGGTGGGAAGTACCTAGCTATTCAGATCTGTCACCGAAAACGGCCAAAGCCATTTTAAACTAAGTTTTAATTCTGAATGCCGGTATTACACCAGGGCGATACTGAGAGTATCTTTCACTCTACTTTACATACTACATATTATTTTTAATGAATAAGTTGTGAATAAACTAAAATTAATCAAATTACTTTTCTTTGCGCCCGCCAGGGCTACGGACCATCGTTACCATCTAAGTTATTTATTTATTTTATCAGGTTCTCCATAAAACAGTTATACACCAGAATACTATGGAGAAGATTACAAAATTTAAAGAAAAAAGTGTATGGGGACAGTTTTATTATCTTGTGACGTATGTCAGAAGATAGTTACTGATTCCTCGGTAGGTGACATTGACGATGTCGATGCTCAATACAGATTCATTTAGCAGTCGAATTGCTCTGTTTAATGGCGCATTTTGATAGGAAGAAGTTACCACTAACCTCGAAGGCCGTCGAGGAGTTCTTAATCTTAACTAGTGAATGAAACTAAGAGTAATAGGTAATGACAAAAAAATAATAAATAGAAAGAGAGTGCGTGAGAAAGTCATTAAAAGTGAAAAAAATAGGTTACCTTAGGTTAGGTTATGAGCTATTTTTCATTTTTTTTCATAACTTTTAATGGGTTTTCAAAGTTATTATTTTTCATAACTTTTAATGGGTTTTCAAAGAGGTTTTGAAGTTGCATGATTCTGAGTTGTCAGAGAATCATTGAACATATGCATCACTAACAATTACAGTAAACTTGGTCAGGTTAGGATAATTTCTATTAGTTTTTTAAATGATAAAACATTATTTTCATTGGGTTTTGCTCCTCTAATGCAAGGTCCTTCTCTTCCACGGGAAGGTAATTTATATACGCTACAACTCTGCACCGCCTCCAAACTTCCACCCCTGCCTCCCTGTCCCCTGCCGCCCTTCCTTCTTTCTTCCCGCCCAACAGTCCTACACAATCTCCCGATTCATCCGCCCAACATTGTGGAATCAATACTCTCAGGTTTTGGCCTGTACTGTACAATTGGACAATGTACAGGACGAGGCAGAACTGTAATACAGTGTACAGCTGTACTGAACTAGGTCCGATTAGTACCTTTCTCCTACGTTTCAAAACTAATCGTGCTTGAATATTCGGTATTGTATTACAACTGGCCCAACATCTCAGCAGGTTGAGGCAGATTTAATATTGTCACGACCAGAGGTATACTTACGTAAGCTCTGCTCTGCTTTGAGCTTTTGAAATAAAGAATTGTTTATTTATCCAGTGAAGCATTTTTTATGCGGTTTTTAAGCGGTTTTAATGGGTGTTTTATGTGTGAAATGGGTGTGAAGGCCACTGCACAATGCAGATAATATGCACAAGGAAAGGAGAAAAGGACTTACTGTGCTGGTACTTTCTTCAATCCTGGCTGGTTTATTGTGCACTTAAATTACTAAATTAGTCACGATATGCGGTGTGCAATATGTGAGATGCGGTATGCGGATGGGGTATGCGGTTTATGATATGCAGTATAGATGATCATGCAGCGAGGGTCGATTACAGACTGACTTGGGTAAAGCAAAATTGGCAGGTATGTAGGGATGGGTAGGAAGGAATATGTGACAATACTAACTACAAGTACAGGGTCATGATGTATAGATGTATGTATGTAGGTACGTGTAGCTGTGTATTGTGTAAATGCCCAACCATCCAGGGATATGAAAGTTTATGGGATTTTGATGCAAAATACGAGCAAAATGTAACATTACACAACATTTATTAGATAAACACGTCCAAACACATTTATAATTACGTAGGTATAACTACTGTGGTTATTCCTTTATTATATGGTTTGGGATACTTGTACCCTGATGATGCGGTGCTGATTTCTAACACTAAGGAAGATCTGCAGTCTCTCGTGTCTATGATGAACGAAGTATGTATGAATAATGAGTTAATGATAATGTAAGTAAGTATAAAGTCATGGTGTTTGAAATAGAAAGTACGAAAACAGTGTGTGATATAGTTGTAAATGATGAATACTTGGAGCAGGTGAATGAGTTTGTGTATCTGGGTAGTATGTTTACGAGAGATGGGAAGATTGAAAGAAGGGTAAATGCGGAAGCTCCATTAATGTAGGACTGAATGCCGTTGGCGCTAATAAAATAAAACTGTCAAAAGAAGCGAAGCTAGCAGTCCACAATGGAGTCCTGGTACCTACACTGAAGTTTGGCAGTGAGGCATGGAACTGGCAGAGAAAGGATGAAAGTAAACTGAATGCTGTTGAAATGAGATCCCTGAGGCGTACGTGTGGTAAAAACATATATGATCGTGTGAGAAATGTGGAGATCCGCAAAGAATGTAAGGCTGATGTAAACATAATGAGTAAGATTAAGAAAGGGACCCTCAGACGGTTTGGGCATGTAGAGCGAATGAACGAGGAAAAGAGTATATACGACACAAATGTGAATGGTAGAAGAATTCGGGGACGCCCGAGGAAGACATGGCACGATCAAGTGAATCAGATACTTGAGTCGGGCCATGTCAACAGTCAGAATAATAGAAGAGTAAGTATGAGACGATGTATGAATGTGAGTGAAGCAATGAGTGTGTGCCAAGACCGAGTTGTTTGGCGGTCCGTCTTCACGATTTATTTTTTAAGATGTCAAGAAAATTCGTCACTTAATATATTATACGCACATTTTTTTATTTCCATCTTAGTCCTTTTCTAATTTAAAAGCATAATATACTATTTTAAATCACATTTTAACACACGGTTTCCCGGGGGGTGGAGGGGGGGGGGGGATAGGGTAGTTTACTTTAAATTAAATTAGCTTCCTTCAGTTTAGTAGATATACATTGTCTACAAGAAACATTCGTCTAATAATATTGTTATTTTTATTAATCCCTCAACACACTGTTTAGTAATACATCTCCAAATACTAAGTTTTGAGATAGGGAGAAAAACAATATTCGAAAGCTCACCATATATCAAATAATATTTACACGTGTCTCAGTTTTACATATTAAATATGCTATAAAATAAAAACAACTTCCTCTCCTTACTTTCCCAAAAAGGTCCTCCACACAGCATCACCAAACATGACGTAGGCCCTGAGGGGAGTTATTTTCCTTTGGGCCTCCTGTATGTAACTAACGTCAAAAAACCTTAAGTCAGTTTAAATTACAAGAATGTAAAACAAAGATGACCAAAATCTTAGTAAATACGCTTACATATATATATATATATATATATATATATATATATATATATATACACACATTAATAGGTACTTATATCTATACACACACGTGCCTATACATATATGTATAGTGTATATACACAAACACCTATCATAGAGCCAATGCATGAGGAGGTACATGATACAATAATAACAAAGTGGCCCGTGAGGAGATCATCAGGTATACGCAAGTGTAAGTTCCTTCTGTAGCGATTTAATTCGAAAATACAAGTAAGTCTTCACGATTGTATCCATTTTATAATTCTTGAAGTTAGTTTGTAAAAATCTGTATTAGTACAATGAGCATCGATCTAAAGAGTCACAAAGATAAAACAATCATGTTTACCTTATAAATGCACAAAGCAAAAATAAGTTTAAAAAAGCACGTGTATTCTGTTTGTTACCTCTTGAACAGGTGAACAATAGTGACCTATTTGGGCGAATAGCGAAGTAGAAACACAAAAAAACACATGTTTTCACAACGTTGAAAGATGTGAACGTGCGCTGTTTATTTTTGAAAATGTTCACTTTGCTTCACAAAGTGTTTCAATGTGCAAAATAGGTAGGTACATTTATTACTATCAATAGTATGTTTTTGTTGTTTTGTACTTTCTCATTTTGAAACATTTCACGCAAAGGAATGGAACATTTTCCAAACATTCAAATAAATAAAATATCAGCGTAACTAAATGTTTGGTATTTGTAGACAATTGTTTCACGTTCGGTAACCGGACAACTCAACAAACAGCATGCAACTATTAAAAAAAAATTAATTTAAATGAAATTTAATAATGTTATTATCTAGTTTTGCAAGTATTTTTGTATAAAAATAAATATCGAAATACTTGCAGAACTTGATTATAACGTTATTAAATTTAATTCAAATAAAAAAAAAAACAAAAAAAATAAATGGAGTTCTATGAATAAAACACAAAAACAATTAAGATGTAAGTTCATCACCTCTTTTAGAAAGTCTTTAAAAGTGAAGAAAAATGGTTAAACGTTAGGTTAGGTAAAAAAAAAGGTTTAAAAAAAATCATAACTTTTAATGATTTTTTAAGGGGGTGTTGTGGGGGGGGGGGATCACATTGTTCAGTTGTCGCGGAACCGTCACGTTCAGAGCGATTTATTTAAACATTGAGATCTTTAAGTAAATTTCGCTATTCTGAAAATACATAAATTTAGCGAAAGATTCACAGAAATAGGTTTTTGAAGTGGGTAGGATTCTTGGAGTCAGTGTGTCCAAGAGTGACGGTCGTATGTGATGTAGGTATATTTAGAGAGTCCGGCTGAAGAGGTCATAAGGTACGAACCCGGGAGTCCCTGCTAAGTTACCAAACGTATTGAACAACTTGGGGTGACCTATGGCGAAGGTGTCGGTTATCCAATGAATAATTCCTCCCAAAATTATGATCATGGTCGTGAATCGGCGAATCGGCAAACTTTCGGTGTAAATACCTTACCTTTGTCGTAAGTCTGTTTTTGATGAAGAAACGATAAAATATGACTCAATTGAATTTTTTTAGGTTTTCACGCTCGGGATTTTTGCGAAAAAGTTTTCCTCCGAAAGGGTTAACCTGAAAGAAAAGGTTTTTGAAAAACTCAGTTAAGTTGTGGTTCGACCTGAGAACGATTCCCTTGAGGTCTAATGTGTGGAGGACTTTATTTCATTTTCCTTTTTCGAGCAAAACAACTTGACTAATGAGTTATCACACTACTTAGTAAGATATTGTGCTTTCTAAGATTATTTCTACAGTAAATTCTTCAAGCAATAATATCTCTGTTCGGATATTCCACAAAATGCACGTGAGCCATTTCCAGCTAGTAAATATACATATTTTTGTTTTCTCCACACGGGAGAATCAGAGCCTTTGTCATCTATGGGGATGTTTTGTTGAGAGTCTGTTTAGAGAAAGGAAGGAAGTTCTGACGGGTGAGGAAAAAGGTATCAGAGGTGGGTAGGTGGGGTCAATGTGCCAAGACGAAAGTATGAATCCATCCCTCTCACTGCAGTGCAAGGCGATGAATCGAGGGAGTCCGGCTGGCGACGTCAAAAGGTCTCCCTCAACCAGTCTCTCTCAATCCGGCCCGCCACCCAGTAGTTGTTCAAAATCATCCGTCGCCAAGACCTAGAAAAACCTCACCCCCATGAACCCGAGCACCAGTGGCGGTCCGTGAGTTTTCAGTACGCTAGAGTGCTAAAATTGAAAAATTCGACGTTATTGATGTTGTTTTTTTTTCAAAACATTGCAATTCAAAAAACTTTTTTTTTTCAAAATAACAACTTTTTGTATGAAGAATGTACTGAAAATCTTCATACAAAATATCGAAATTTAAAAAAAATAAATTATTTTCAGCTACAGCAACATCAATAAGATCGTATTTTTCAATCTAAGCACTCTAGCTACTGATAACTCACGGACCACCACTGCCGAGCACCCCTGCTAAGTCATCGGACGTAACGAATCACTTGGGGGTGTCCTATGGCAGAGGTATTGTCTATCAAAAAAATGGTTCCTAGGGCGGTGGTACCTAAGCCCGCCTCTCAAATCCTAAATAAATTAAATGTAAACACATAAATTTGCTCGAAACCATTTTTTTAATTATTATGTTTGCTCTACCGGTTTGAGAATGGGACCTTCTTCAAAAGGAGAATATTAATTCTAACATAAAAAAATTGTTCACAGATATGCATAAATATTTAGGTTGTGGAGTGAGAATACAACACGGGGAAAGGGGTAATTAGGGAAATTACAAGAAGAATAGTGTGTACTGGAAATATGTCTAGAATAGGACTAGGTATAAGATAAATTTAATTGGTTATTCACTACACTAGAATTATTTTTAAAGAATTTTCTGATTTTCTAAGTAATGAAATGTTTTTCTATTTTTATAACGGTGAACAGTTTGAACCCCTGTGTCTTTATTAAAAGAAAAATTTGTTTTAATCATCGAAAGTGTTCCGTGATTCTGATATTTACATTTCTAATTGTCTATAAATAATATTTATAAATTGAAGCATTTATATTGTAATTATTATGACAAGCAACAAAGTGAATGCTTTGATTACTAGGTAAATAAACAATTAAGTTGTCAAAGGTCAAAATAAAGTATAGGTTCGATATTATTTGTGACTGTCATAATATATTCAGATATTTCCATTAATTTTCAACAATTGCTTGATAATTGTTCGTACTCATCTATCATGAATCATCTCTCAATGTAATATGACTCGCATATAGGACAATCCAATATAATAATAGCTTCGTCCAGACAGTCCACACAACATTCATTCTCAACTAGCAAATAAATAATTTAGCCGTCAAAAGTGTAAAATGAAGTGTATGAAATCAATTGTGACTAATAATGTGTGTAATAGTATATTAAATATCAATGTTCAACTTTTGATGCTTTTTCGCACTTGTCTTTGCTCATTAGTCGTACGCCTTCGATAAGAGCTGATTTATAGTAAAAAAATGTAATTTAAAAAACTTTATGAAAGTATCTGCTGGTTAAACATTTAACAGCAAATTTCATCTTGCCCATTTTCGGGACTTTTTAATATACTTTAATTTTACTTTTTAATAATAATATACTACCCGAAATTATTTTTAAAAATTCTTCGAAAACATCAAATCAATCGAAACATAATCAACTGGACTTTGAGGAGAGTATATTATTGTTAAGTCCGATTTACGCATTGATTAGCAAGTGATTAGTGATTAGTGTTAGAATAAAAGCAGGAGAAACGACACCTCTTCTTTAATTTTATTATCATTTCTCCATAATTACCTGAATGTTATTTTTATGCAAAATCGTATTATTATTGAGGAGCTTCGCGTAGTTACTTGTAAATTATCCTGAACCGATATTATTATTTTATATCGTTTTTATGCCATTTTCTCACAACAAAAATTGAGTACAGTTCACACGCGGTAGAAGGGAAACTTCACCCATACAATTTCAACCAATAGGAGTCTTGAAAAGTGAGCTCAGAATCAAAGTGGCCAATGCGGCCAGCGTGACGCTTTGTAGGTAGTTTTCATAGGTAAGGTTTCATTCTATCTCATTCTCTTGCAGTCTAAATAAGGTGTTTGTCTCTTTTTAGTGTCATTTCCGTTTCACCGAGTTTCAAATCACAACGGTGCTAAAGAAGTTTCACTTTCAAAACTTGGTTTTATATTTTTTACATTATCTCTTTTCAGCTTTATACCTACCACATAAAATTATTTATTTATTATATATCATATGCCCATATGGGCTTTTACAAACATGTAATGAAACCCGTGAAGTGGAAACCACGCATAGTATTTTGCTAAAACTAATTATTATTATTGAGATATGTTTTTACAGTCTTCTTGTAACTAAATTTCGAAAAGTTAAACATATCCACTATTTTAATGAAAGTTTTGCCAACTGTGAAATTTAGTTACAAGCGAAAATCTAAATGACTCAGTCCTGGTGTATATTGTATTTAGCAATTAAAAAGTATTTTAGATGGAGTAGTTGCAGCCAGTATATGGAAGGTAATTAGGATATTGCTATTGTATCGTGCTAATTTTTTAACGTTTTTTGTCGTTCGCGTATTGTAAACTCCTGTAACATGCATTAAATCGTGTAAAACATAAAATCACGCCATTACGGTGTTCGTGCTAAATAAAAAAATAAAAAAATAAAAAAATTAAAAAAATTAAAATTGGTAGCATCTTTCCTATTTTTACCCTAACGCTAATCAGCAATCATTAGTTGCTACCAATCAAAGAGATATTGTCACACTAGCCCCGACTTTTGGCCATAAAAAATTTTTTTACAAGAGGTGTATTTTACAAATGTATATTAAACTTAACACTAATAACTAATTGGTTGTGTATACCTCCTTCAGCAGGGCAATGCGGCCACGTCCAGCGAGACCTCCGTTGGAACCAACACGGGTGGGGCGGTGGGGGCGGGAAGGGCGGGGTGCGCGCCGCCCGCCCCGCTCGTGCCGCCCTCCTCACACCATCACGGCAGCGCCAAATTCCGGCATGGCCTGCTGCAGCTGATGATTCATACCATAGACCCTATGCACGATGGTAAGGACTTCGATATTATACCATTACCAAAAAATATATACATACATACTTCAAATTTGAAATATCTCACCCCAAGTGGTGCTTTGGCCTATAGGTATTCAATTCACATTTAGATTTGAGTTCCTGCAACCCGGGCGTGTTTTGTTCTACAGGCTCTCTACATGATGGTAAGGAGCAGCCTATTATACCACATTTGTAAAGGGCAATTTTGTAATTTTTTCACCCCAAGTAATCCTTTGGCCTGTAGATATACATTTCACATTCAAATTTCACTACCGGCAACTCGGGTGTTTATTTGGGTTCCCTACCAACTGGGAATAAAGTCAACTCAACACCTCCTTGAAAAGTTATAAAAAGCTATGAAAAAAAAATAGCCGATATCCCCGTAACCTATTTAACCAATTTTTGTATATATTTTTTTATCACTCTAAATGACTTATCTGAGATGGTTTTGAGTTGGTTGCATTCCGAGTTGTCTGGTCACCGTTTATTTGTTCCATAGACCATAAATTCTCCAGTCTTTCAAAATTCAATATGAACTCTGCTTTTGCCACTAATCTTCTCATAAACGTAATATCAATACTAATTGAGGGCAGCAAATATAAAATCATGCAATATCCAGTTTTGAATAAAGTGACGTCAAGCCTTATAACTCACCACATTTTACAGCGCCCTTGGAGTAATTGTGTGAAAGCACTAATCATCAAACAGTATTAATAGCCTAACGACTGTACGATCGAATTTAAGAAATGGGCTAAGAGTACAACTCTGATGCCACGCCTTACGCAAAACCGTTTTCGTACATGGAGTTTGTAAACAAATCTACTTTTTTTTAAATAGAACGATAGTGATGCCAAAAGATGGCGCCACTTACATTAACAGCTAGCGTTATTAGCATCGCCTGGCAGGTGTAAGTTCTGTTGGATTTGTAAATTCACATATCTCTCCAGATATGGAGAGATTGACGGTAGTATGATTTTTATTGTAACTGGCAGTTGTGAATAATAATACCGCTCGGTTATGTATAATATACGACGTCATCGCTATTATTTTGTCCCGGTGACTATCCGTCACTGGATCCCAGTGGATCCAAGGAACCGGGTATTTTTGGAACCAGTTCCTATCGAATTTTTAAAATGGTAACTAATACTTAAACTGGGCGGAGCAAAAACTTTTAGCTTCTAGTTATTATTATTGTGCATGTTGGTAAAATCACCAAATTGTAACAATTACTAAAAAAAATTGTTAAGTGCAATTTTGTAATATTTCGCCCCAAGTAATCTTTGGCCTGTAGATATTTATTTCACACTCAGATCATTGCCGCCATTTGGGGAGTTTTTTTGTTCCATAGATCCAAGTTCCTCTATTTTTACGAAAATGGGAACTTGGATTTTTTTTATTTTCTATATCACGAAATAAGAAAAAAAATAGAAACGTACTCTTTTGGACGTGGGGTGCACTGTTAAGAGAACTACTAATATTAAAATAATTTGAATATATTTTATAAACAAAGTTCAAAGATTGCTTGATTAACTTTGAATTCAATGACATTTTGGAGTCGTTCTTTTATTATTCTATCTACGTTTTGAATTAATGTCATCATTATGTAACCGAATATTTTTTTTTAATATATGGTACCATGATATTTAATTGCTCTTGCGGTTTCTTTATCTCCCAAAGTCATTAATTGAAATGTCAGGACGGTATGAAGTTTAGAGTGAGTTTGAAAGACCTTCGATCATCCTCACAAAGTTTCACGAAACTCACCACCAAAGTTTGTTGTAATTTTATCTGGTAGCTAACTATCCGGGGACTAAACCATAAACATCTTATCGGGAACTGCAGTAGAGTCTGCAAACTTCTTGGAAAATTTGGTAAAGGATAGCCTTGTATGCCTGAATTATGTGACTTTAGACACTGTTATTTAGGAAGTCTCTGTGGTTCCATTTAATTTTCAATATAAGTAGATTCCTGTTTTACCATACTGACCATTTTCTTTATGCAATAGAGCCATTCTGTAGATTCCTGTTTTATCATCACCACCATTCTTCTTTTTTTCAAGATTAAATTTTTTTTTCTTCAAATTTGCAAACACTTGGTACCTACAATAGCTTCTCATCGAAGCGTTTTACTGTTTGTATTATTATAAAAGAAAGGGATTGAGTAAAATATGTGATTAACCCACCAAAACAGTGTCCTTTAATAAATAGATACTTTTGGAAATCTACGAATTCATGATGAAAGAGAAAGGGGGCTTTTTGGCCCGGAGCTCTGTATTCCAATATTTCAAAAAGTCACTTTTTGGAACATTATTCAATATTCCGGTTTTAGATGGATAAAAATGGAAAAAAAAAACTCATGCAATTCAAACCTGAAGGTTATGCGAGTTCCTTTATCATCTAAGCACATTTGAATGGTACCCTTTGAGCCCTGTTTAGTTTTGAATCCAATTGTGTTCAGCTGGTTTATCAGCTGATATCAGCTGTCCATATTGGCATTTAAAGAGGACTTTTCATCTTCGTTGTTTTGATGACCATCAGATTAACGATTGGTTACAACTTTTAATCAAACCGTGGTCGTCATCTGTCTTGTGTTGTTATACTTTTCAGCTGGTCACAATTTGAACAAACGTTGAAATGGGCCGGGAACTTGCGGGGACCGTTCAAATGTAAAAAAATTCAAAATGAGGCTGATCGTCGAATCGATTTTGAAACACCTTAACCTAAATTATTCTGACTCAAATAAAAAAGTTCAGGAGCTGTAGTTAGTTGCACTAAGGCGTCGTGGGTCATCTGCTGGCTGAGTTCACGGTAGTAGGAGTTAATCGTTAGGTAAAAATCGTTAGGTTGTTCGTAAACCAAAAATGTGTTTTTTTTAAAGTAAATAAATTTTGAAATAATATCTTATTTATTGTAATGGGAGCTTACTCGTACAACGTTCAAGCATGTTTGAAATCATCGTGATATTATTATCGTGTGTAATATAACCGCTTTTATGTTAAGCCTTGGAAATAAGATATTCCGTATTATGTTTACTGCTGTATAACGATTCTTAAAGGCGTGGTTTTACAACCATCATAAATAAATTTTCTTAATTACATTAATATTTTTTAATTTTTCATTTTGAAAGCGCATAATATTACCATGTTTGTAGTTGGCGTGATGTTATATTACCTTTTTGTTATTTAGAATTTTACTCTTTTCAGTGCAGTTTAAAATGCGTAGAACGTAGGTACTGGGTGCTGGATTATTTTTTTAACCGAGATTATACATGCCTCTTTATTAGTGATTCGTATGCTGTTAGTTTTTTAAATGGGAAAATGCTGAGTTCCTACCGGGATGACATTTATTCAGTTCCATAATCCCATCATCTTGATGGAAAAGTATTTGAATTTTGGAACAATGGCAAGAAAAATAGTGCATATTCGAGTGCAATCGTTTTGAAAGCGGGAGGTTTTTTGATCTAGCTTGGAAGCAAGTTGTTGGCTTTTGTGTGTACACAATCGTTTTTAAGTAAGAATGAGGAATTTTGACTATCTCGGAAGTTCGCAATTTCGGTTTTTACTCATTCTTTTTGTTGAAGCAATAATTACCGCATGAAACCATATAACTATATTGTGATTGTGTCGTGTGCTCCTTCGTGGAGATAGAGAGGTAGGTAATTCCTTTTCCTCGCTTACCTTGTTTCTTCCTACATCTACTTTCTTACTATCACCCAATTCCATTTCGTCTCGTTACATTTTTGTTTATACGGTTCTTTACAAGTGCATCTGAAGCTATAATTCTTGGTAATGCACGTTTTCATCCCGGGACAAAATATCCCCGGCAAAATATCCTCCGACAAAATATCCTACGGACAAAATATCATCCGACAAAATATCCTATGGACAAAATATCCTCCGACAAAATATCCTACGGACAAAATATTCTCCGACAAAATATCCTACGGACAAAATATCCTCCGACAAAATATCCTACGGACAAAATATCCTCCAGCAAAATATCTACTTAAGCCTAACCTATTCTTACCTAGCCTTATTTTACATTTTACTATTTTTGAACATTAATTTATTTTCTTTACAGGATATCTGCATTATATTTGTCCCATTTCTTGTTAGGTTAGATTAAGTTAGGTTTTAGTAAATATTTTGTTGGAGGATATTTTGTCCGTAGGATATTTTGTCAGATATATTTTATCGCGGGATGAAGAGTCGCGGAGTGGTTGTAGCCGTAGAGTTATACACTGCGTCAGTGGTTGTAGCGTAATTCGTGACAGGGAGATTTGCTCACTATTTTGTTGTTAAATAATCTCTTTTTATTAATCTTTCTCGTCGATGAAAATAATTCAAATTGAGAATATTAAAAACGTTTTACAAAGCCTTAGCTAAGAACAAAAAATACATAATGTCACGTTGTTTTATTTTACAAACATAGTCACTTTTTTTAGGAAATCTAGTTAGCAAATGAGCCACATATAAATGGAAATGTACTTTTTAACAATGTGAATTGTCCTTCGGTGCACACCATGGCTGCAGAAAAAATTATAACGTCTTTTCTTCCATTTCTTTACACAAAAAAAAAAAATTATAGTTTAACTAATTATTTTCTATTTTTTCTCGGTGAAATAGTAACTGGTTAAATTTTTAAATAAATAAGTAAATTGTCCTTTAATAAATCTTTTGGGAATTTTACTGCATTTAAATATTTAGATAATTTAAACAACGCCATTTTTTTTCTGAAAAATTACCTAAAGGGCCCTAAGTCAACAGAAAATCTATCAAATAACGTGCAAGTTGACAATGAAAAGCACCAACCCTCCCCTCCCTCTTACAACTCCGAACATAACCTAACCTAACCTTTTGTAATGCCAAGGAGTTAGGAATCCATCGAAATCGCTTGTCTCGATTACCTTTGAAATATTTTTTTACAAAACACTGGAGGGATTTTATTTTGAGTCATAAAGTGATAAAACAGCTTAGCATGATATTTTTTTTTAAATTCTAACCCACCGTCAGTGCGATTGGTTTGACACATTAGGGTATGTGTAAACAGGAGAAAAAAATTGCGAACATTTCGCTTCATTTGCAGTTTCTTCGTTCCTTGCCCATGATTCGTGATTCGTCTCGCGCATTTTTTTCTCCTGTTTATTCGCAGCGTAAGATCGTACTCTATTTTGGGTATTACTACAACACTGGTCTCTTCAAGACCAATGCTAGTTCCTTCCTCTTCTCAAAAAGACCCTCCACACAGCAACCCAGATGACATAGACCCCGAGGGAAGTTGTTTTCCTCAGGGCCTCCTGTGTGGAGTTAATGTAAAAAAAAAATTAAGAAACGGTTGTAGGTAAAAATTACGACATTTGTGGAACGACATTACGACAGTGCTAAGGTATTGTTTATTAAAGTGTTTTACTCTTCTTTATACTATTTATTTACGTTCATTTGCAAACAAGTGTCTCAGATACAGGTGTAATAGAAATGATAATATTTTTTCCTCTGTTCTCGTAAAATTTATTTTTTCAACCGAATTAATAATAATAACGTTACATTTGTATAGCGCAGTTTTGTCACTTCACTTCAAGTGCGCATATGTTGAAAATTATGTACAAATAACATGGAAATGTTTGTTAGATTTTATTTTATTTATCGACTTTAAATTCCTGCAATAATATGACAGAATATGACATTATAAATGCATTGTTGTAACACCCAAAAGACAACTTTTTACTGATAAGAAAGGGATTTGGCGGAATAAATTCACATACTTGATGACATCGTGCCTTACTGTAATTAAGATGTGAAGCTGAGATGAATATTTTTATAATTTTTTTCTCATTCTTTAAAATTTTTTTTTTTTTTTATATTAACTCCACACAGGAGGCCCTGAGGGAAATAATTTCCCTCAGGGCCTATGTCATCTTTGAAGATGCTGTGTGGAGGGTGCTGTTGAGGAGAGGAAGGAGTGAACATGGGTCTTGAAGAGACCCATATTGTAGGAGGGAGGAAACACAGAAGCCGGCAAATCGTTCCACAGCCGGGCTGTTGAACTCAAGAACGAGTCGTAGAAACGACCCGTTCTCATGTGACTAATGTCAACCGTGTACAAATGTTGAGCGCGTGTTTGGCGTGTTTCCCGACTATGCACCGGTGCCGAGGGGATCAGTGACGCTAGTTCCTCGGAGCATCTTCCATTGTAATACCGGTAGAACAAGGACAGCATTCCCACCTGACGCCTGTGCTCTAAAGATTGCAGTCCATTTGTTAAGTTAGGAGAATCTATCAAACGGACCGCCCGTTTCTGCACAGAGTCGAGGGTTTTTTTCAGGTATTTTGGGACTCCAGACCAGAGGTGGCTGCCAAATTCAACCGTGGGGCGCACTTGCGATTTGTACAGGGTTAGTAGTTGTGTACTATTAAAGTATCTGCGGGCCCTGTACAGTACGCTCAGTTTCTGAGAGGCTAACTTAACTCTGGCCTCGATGGAGCCCCCGTACCTGAGCTGGTCACTTAGAGTTACACCAAGCATATCAATGGAAGGCCTGTTCGGGAGATTGCTTCCGTTGAAGGAGACTAGATTATCATTCCGATCCCTTTTAGACGTAATCAGACATGATTGGGTCTTTGAAACATTAAATTCGACGAGGTTATTCTTACCCCAAGAAAATAAACATAACTTCTCTTGTAAAACTCTCCGTACGCATTTTAGAAACCAATCGTCGTGTCAGTTGAACCGTGATTCCTGCAAAGGGTTAAATCCGTCCAATAATGACATTTGAAAGTCACCAACCAGTCTCACATCCCTTGGAAAAATAGATCGGAGACAGCCGGAGGGCGGCACGGCCAATTATTTATGGATTTAGGTTAAGCCAGAGCTATACTTGGCCCGTCAGCGTTTTGGAAAACTAATTCCTTCATCTGACTTCAACGCACCCCCTGGTGTCAGTACACTTCTCCATTACTATTTATGCCATCACTGAACAGAAAATCCCCAGAAGCTTGAAGTGTGGTCAATACCAAAAGAAAAACGATGTCCACAAACTACGTATGACCTTCCAGAAAAGAATTTCGAAAGATATTTGAAGTAAGACAATATTGAAGTTACCTCGGGTACACACGCATTCCCTCTACATACTCTATTAGTTAATCTAGTCAGCACCTAAGCTTACCGAGCAAAACCTGGACAGATTTGTAAAGATCTGTATTGCAAGGAGCGGCCTATGCCAACGTGTATGGCACAATAAAAACTCTTGACCTATTTGACCTAACTGTGTGCAGGCAACATCGCGGTAAACTTAATCATCAAGCCATCGATACGGAAATATGAGATCGGTTTGCTATGTTAGAAATGATGCACGTCTCAAAACTATCGAACGGAGCAAAAAAATACCAAGCTAAAATTTCTGTCGTTATTGCACAAACGTAAATATGCCGAATATTTAGCCCACTGTTTCAAGCCGCGTTGGCACAAATTTGGATGAATAATAATAAATGGACACACAATAATAATGCTCAATCGGGAGATCTCATGTTGGAAGTCCATTGATGGTCGACTTGAGAAGATCACCACTCCAAAGGGGTTGGGAAATTATTGGTAGATAAAATTCAGGGATGTTTAAAAATAAAAAAGATCTCTTTTGGTATTGAAATGTCTCGTGAGCCTGGAATCATTTTAGCAAATGATTCTAGGCTTTATGAAAAACTGTTAATCCCTCTGTGTACGTTGTGGAAGTTAATGATTTTAAGCCTACTTCAGGTAAAGCAGATTGGATAATAAATAAATAACAAGATTGATGTTGTTGGATCGCATCTGGAATGAGACATGTCAATAACACTGAGTTGATTTGTAATAATTTATTTTGTTTATTTCTATTTTTAAATCACGTGTCGTGAATGTCGCGATTTGAATTCAAAGGCCCTGGAGAACTCGAGGGTCATGACCGACCCTGTTGGAAGTTAAACAAGAAGAAAGCGCTGGAGAACCGCTCCGCGCTCTCCAGCCGCTCGCAACCCCCGCTCCTTAAACTCAAGACCAATCAAAATGCCTATCAGTGTTACCACCTTTTGAGGATCAAATATTAAATATTTAGTACCTAACGCAAATCATCTTAGAGGGGTTGGAAGTTAAGCAGCCAGGTCTATAACATGTAATCAATAAAGACCGGTAGAGATCGAAATTCAGACATTTTTCGTGTGACCTTGACCTTGAACCGTACTCTTTATTTGCATTTTATTCAGTTGTCGAGTTTGCTATATTTAGGAGTTTAGAAAACCTGTACTAGTAGATTTTAAATCCCAGCGTGGCATGTAAGGCGACCCCATTGACTTCATATTTGTGATCCATTATGGGTTGCTGATTGAAATAATTCTATTTTATTTTTCTTTTATCGTGTTTGTTTAATACTTTTGTTTTCATCCTGGCGAGACGTCAATTTGCAGAATTATTACGTTCTTAAAACGGTTTTAACTAAGAGTAAGTTTTAGAGGCTAGTGAGGGTAATCGCCCCTCGGGAACCATTTATTGGATCAAGAACACCTATGCCATATCACTAGGGATTGCGCATTCCCGCGGGATCCCGCTGCTTTTATTGATCCGCTTAAAGCGCGGATCCGCGGATCCCGCAAATTAAAAATTTGAAGAAAGAATTGACGTTCTTTGAGTCCGATTGTATCAAAGGAGAGTACCTGACGCTCGCCTCTGAATTTATCCTGATGATTCAGCCTACTAGCGTACAAGCCGAGAGAGCATTTTCAGCATCAGGATATATTTGCAGTTCACTCAGAAGCAGGCTCGGAGATGATACAATAAATGCCATTTGCTTCTTAAGAGAGTATTTTCAAAAGTTATCACCACAGGTTGATATCATAGTAACAGCATCTAAGAGAAAGTTGTGCTTTGATTATTAGTCATTATATTAATAAGACTGAATTAAAAATATTAAACTGTTCTTAGAAGTAAGGATAAATTAAACAAAACTGTTAAACTATGCCAAACATTTAAAAATGAATCGAAGAAAACAGATTACTAATTACTTATACTTAATTAATAGAAAAGAAATAATTTCTGTTGGTTAATCTAAGAAATGTTTAATAAAAGTTGATTTTTACACAAAAATCTCTAGTTTCAATTTGATTTTGATGAGCTGCGGGATTGCAATCCCTACATACTCGTATCACCCCAAGTGGTTCGCAACGTTTGGTGATTTAGAAGATCGGGTTCATAAGGTGAGGGTGTAAAGGTCTTAGGGGTGGATGCATTTGCCTACCTTCTTTGTGGCTGGCCGGATTTGGAAAGACTGTGTCCGTCACTCCTGGACACACTGACAACCAAATTCCAACCCACCCTTCGTACCTTTTCCATCCCAGATCTTTCACTACTTCCTTTACTGAAAAAAACCTCCACACAGTATACCCAAAGGTTCACAGGTTCCGAGGGAAATAATCCACAAGGGCCTTTTGCGTGCAGCTAATGTTAAAAGAATGTTTTGGCTAGATATTGTGAAATTATTTTTTTTGAACTTTGTTATTTTTCTCTCACTAGCAATTGTCATTCATTTTGCACCTCCTGCTTTCACCTCTCCTAAATCCTACCATCATAATTTATTCCTAAAATATTTAATCAAAAAAATAATTAAGAGCGACGGGGCTCGTTAGATAAGCCATATTTTTATGATTTTAGGTTTAAATTTTACTTTTAAATCATATATTAATTCTATCATAAAGCCCCGTTCAATCTTAGGAGACTGGCCGAGGCTGGATCATTGTGACCTAATGCCAAAATTATGTGTAGCCGAAATTAAGATAATTAAAACATTACGATGAAGAAATCATTAAGAAAGTGAAGTAACACCAACACATTAATCTACAGTTAACAAACTAAAAAATAAGATCTGCCAATATTAAGTTGAGGAAATCAATTAATATGGAGATGAAGTCTACAAACATGAAGCTGAGAAAAGCATATTGATATGAAATAGCACCAACGCATTTATCTACAGTAATCAAACATGAATATGAGGAATCAATGAACATGGAGATGCGATTAACGAATATGAAGATGAGGAAATCTGAAACATTATGATAAAATATTAATGCAATAACCTACAGTCAACAAACACGAAGACGGGGAAATCAATAAACAAGTAGAAGCGGTCTACATGAAGATCATGAGGAAAGCATATTAATATGAAATAGCACCAACGCAATTATCAAACATGAATATGAGGAATCAATAAACATAGAGAAGCAATCGAACGTAAAGATGAGGAAATCTTAAGCATTATGAAATAATACCAATGCAGTCACACAGTCACAATGACCTACAGTCGAAAAACAAAAAGATTAGGAAATCAATAAACAAGTAGAATACGAAGATGAGGAAATCATAAAATTTATGAATTAACACCTACACGATAACCTTCGGTCCACCTAAGAACAGGAATGGCGAGGACTGTAAATATACTATAATAATAAAAAATCTCAGTTAATGCATTTTTGGCATACAAGTGGTGGTAAATAATCATTCATTAGTTGAGAATTGATACCAACGAATTTTACTCAAAGTTTAGAGCATGCTTTCTGAACCATTACGATTATGAATGATTTTGAAGGTTAAAGCGGCGCTAAAAATAGATGAAGATTTGGATGAACAAACATATATTTTAAGGCCTTAACTAAAATATTGATGAATCAACTGTAGTCTTTCTATATTTTCCACAGCTGCCAGTGGAATTTTATAATATTGATAAAATACAAATAAGTCAAACAAAATGATAAATTTAATATTTTGGTACGAGGTCAGTCATAATCTTTTCGTCTGAACTTGAACCAGTTTTGGGCTACCATAGAACAGCACAACTATAAACTTGTAGATACGCTCTCTCCCAAAATTCGTTTGTTTGGTCGATAACATGGAAGCGATGCGTAATTATCAACCCTCTCCTACCACCCTCTCCCTCCCCTAAATGGTTAGACAATAACACGACTGCGCTTAATACAGTGGAATATATTATTTTTATTATTCACAAAACTTCTTAATTTCGATCTGCGTGGCTAAATCATTTGTATTGTATAACATGTTGAACCCACGATATTTTTTATGGAAATAAAAGATATTTTAAAACTGTCCACAGTTCGCTTGCTGAGGATTGGTTTGTACTAAGTCCACAAAAACTCGTATTGAAAAATAAAAGTTTTTGAGTTTCAAAGATTTATATTTTTGTTTCCTTTATTTCAAACTAATTGCTGTAAATATTTTTAAAAAATACAAGCTTTAATCTACCTTTTAGCAAAAGAACAACGTATTTAGTTGAATTTTGAACAAACTAACATATACTTAAATTCACAGGTTAAAAAAAATCTAAAAGTACAAACCAATCCTCAGCAAGCGAGTTGTAATATGATTTTCATGGCCAAAAGTGTTATAGCGATTTGTTTTTGAGGTATTATGCCGTGTTGGGCTACCTCTTTCTTTAGACAAGGTTTCGGACAGCGTTAGAGTGTCCACCATAGGGGCAGATGTGTAATTGAAGATTGTGGAGAAGTGTGTACCATGTGGAAGCCTTATCGTATCGCGCGCTCCAATCCTCTAAGAGCCAGTACAATAAATTAATTTTAATTTTTTTTTTTTGCGTTTAGTTTTGGTGTAGTCATTAATTATCGGATACCAAGAACTGTTGAGCTTGGCCCCGTCTTCTTTATCCATTTAATTGGGTTTTTGCGAATTTCAATTGCATCCGTAATTAGGCATGCTCTATGCGTTTTGGGTCTTCCCAGGACTTCAGGAACAAATCTAAAGTAATGAGGTGGCTTAAATAAAATGCTCGGCGGTTGCCGATTCATCGGTATGGCCAAGTTTTTGAGAGGAAGATGATCCGTTCTGTCTGACCTACATCCGGAATAGCTGAGATTATAAACTCTATTTGTCTCGAGAAGAAATTTGGTTTTTTAATATGTTCGTTTGTATCTATTTTTATTATCGGTACTTTGGTTCACTGTAAAGCAAATATATATTTTTTAATGAATAAATTTATTTATTTAAATAATATATATTACCTACATAGTTTATTCGCGTTGCTTTCCAGTGTAAAATATTATTCAGTATAAAAGAAATAAAATTGCCGGAAACAACTTTAGCCGTATTTGGTGATCAGATATGAATAGCAAGATAGCACCCCACCTTCCACTTCCCCATCTTCTTCCCCACCCCGACTACCTTCAGCCTTACAACATTCCCCAATTGGGAAATGATTGGGAGCAGTTTAAACTCTCGTATGGTATTTACATAAAACAAAAATTAATTTTTGAAAATACATTGTTAGTTTCAATCTTCGCAAATTCATTTTGTGACATCATTTTAATTAAAGGAATAAAAATGTATAATTTGTGTTTTGTTATTTTTGTTAATTTTGTTCTTATCCTGACGAAGAAACTATTTTTTGCATTTGTTTTGCACATTTTTAACGGTTTCATGCCAAGAACCATGTTCAGAACCAAGGGAACTCAACACCTTTTTGAAAAGTCACGAAATCTATGAAAAAAAATATTAAAAAATAGCCCATAACCTAACTTAGTGAAAACTATTAAACCATTTTTTTCATCCCTTTTAATGACTTCAAAGGAGGGGTTGAGTAGATTTCATAATGAGTTGTCCGGTCGCCATTGTTAACTTGTAGATAATTTTGTTTAGGAGATGGAGAAGAGGAAGGTGGGAAATACCTGGCTATTCAGATCTGGTCACCAAATACGGCTAAAGCCATTCCAAGCAACGTTTCAATTCTGGTTGGTGCTTACACCAGGGCGATACTGAGAGTATCTTCCTTCCATTCTGGAACGTGCCGCAAATATACTATATATTATTAAAATGAATTAATAGTGAAATAATATAAATTAATCAAATAAAATTTTTTTGCCACCCCGGGATTCGATCCCGCGACCTTCGGATTGCGAGCCGAGAGCCTTACCGCTAAACCACGCCGCCGGTTTGCGTTTCGAATATTAAAAAATGACTTATTACTTCCCACATGCCCCTTTCTCATTTTTTTGTGGACAAGGTACCAAGCAAAGGTCGTCTTTGATCTCCCTTCCACATTGGAGAGCTGTTCGATTTGCGGGGCGATTAAGAGCGCGATTCGAGGTGAACTTTCGCGCTGGGCGGGCAAGCGAAATGGCTCCGAGGGCCCTCGGCTTTCAGCCCTCAACCCCCAGCCCTTGGCTCCCGCCTCCCGGCGCACCCGAGGCTACGAGCGAAGGCCCTACCACTTATCTTCAATCCCCGCTGCATCTGGCCGACTGACTATTCCCTCGAGGGTTCTGCGATACTATGCGAGGCCGAAGTCACGTAGGTTCTTGACCTTCGGGCCAATTAAAAGAAAACTCGTTAGGATGGGGTGGTTATACAACAAGCTTTAGAGACTTGATAAAAGGGCGAACTTCAACGAAAAATTTTGTTGCGACAGTTGTTGTGGAATTTCCTGTGTGTCATTATAATTGCTGTAAGTAATTATTCCATCTCCATTGAAAAATGCAGTAAAAAGCTTTTTTAAGTGCAATATTATTTTTTTTTATAAATGTAGCTTCGAATGAGTTTCACACTATTTATATTGATTATTTGCGTACGACTTAATTTTTACAGCTTTTGTAAACATTTAAAAGGTTTTTTTTACGTCACACTTAATGCGTTTGTGACATTTCTGAAGTCCACAATGGGAACTCTGATATTGTAAAAAATATCTGAAATTTTCAGGTGAAAACCAATATTTTCAGCTAGGAAAGTTGATTCAAATATTTTTAATTTTTCTATTTTGAAAACGCTAGATTTCACGTACTACCTAATTTAATGTTAAAATACGAAAAAAGGACTACCGCATTCTAAATTCAACAGAGATGCGGAAAATCTGAAAATACATTTGGGAGGCGGGTATGGGTACCGCCTCCCCAGGAACTATTTATTCGATAACCAATACTCTTGCCATAGGTCGCCCTGTGCTTCTCAATGTTTGGTGTCTTAGCGGGCTCGTGGGGTAAGGTTTGTCTATGTCTGGGCGGCGGATGCGTTTGCCCACGTACTGCGTGGCGGGCCGGATTGGGAGAGACTGGTTTGACCATCGCCTTGACCCTAGATTCCTACCAACCGCTCATACCTTTTTTCCTTCCCAGAACTTCCTCTTCTTCAATTCCTTAAAAAGACCATCCACACAGCACTCCCAAAGATGACGCAGGCCTTGAGAGATTTTTTTTATCTCAAGACCTGTGTAGTGCTAATTAAAAAAAAAAAACATAAAAAATGTAAGGGTTTTATGGCTCTGGGACAAAAATAAATTTATGGAAAAGATATAATATGATTAGTACAAATGGTCTCTAAAATGCTAAAATACTAAGTAGGTACGGAAACTATACAGTTGATTTAACTATTAGTATTTAATTTAGTGACCTCTTCTGACCTGATCAAAGTGGATCACGCAAAACAAATCGTAAATAAAAATTTGGCTCTAACAGAATATGTAATAATTACAATGACATGATATTGGAATTGGACATTTTAAATTGCGAGTGGAATAAATACAAATATCCTTAACATGGTGTTTTTCTCATAATATGAGAGGAAACATTTTATGTTATCAATTACAAGTGTACTACGCTTTATGTAAATCACAAATAGAGTACGGGATAACTGGATGGGGATCTGCCTTGAGCACTCCCATGGACCGGCTCAATATAGCCCAAAAAGGAGTACTAAAGACAATTTTGAAATTACCGGTTAGAACTCCGACAAAAGAATTGTTTCAAAGCATTCAAGTCTACAACATACAAAAACTTTATGCAAAAAATATTTTATTTAAAATTTAAAAAAACATATCAGAATACTCCACTGTCCAACATAGATACACAACCAGGGCAATAAACCAAAATATTCTAGCTACAGCCAGTTTGAAAACATCTTTTGGACAAAGAAATATGAAATTCAATGCGACAAAACTATACAACGCTCTACCAACTCAAACAAAAAAAAATAACAGAAATAAATAAATTTAAAACAAAAGTAAAAATACAGTTGAGAGAACAAAGTGAAAATGAACTATCAAACATACTGAAGACCATGTAAAGCAACTGGATACTAAATACAAATGTGGAAAAACTACAGGCCGCCTCAGAACAGGAAACCCTAGTGAGGAGGACTGTGAAAAAAAAAACTTAGGAGATAATTGATAAGTGCAAGCGCTACAGTAATTTCCCGTAATACCATGCGAGCGAAGCCGCGGGGAAAAGCTAGTGATAAATAAATTAATAAATGATTGGGTAATTATTTAAATATTTCTGTTCCAAATCGACACATTCTTCCTAGTTTCTAACTATTCAAAATATTTAATTAGTAGTAAATGTTTTTTGTGCTAAATAAATAAATAAATATTTTAGTGATTGATCGATAATTAATGGTTTATTCAAAATAGCTTATCGTAACAAACAATTTAAGTAATGCATGAATTTCGCCCCTGAAAAGTGATGTCGTAAAGCTCCCGACGACGTGAAAAAACTCTGGTATAATGCAAGCTTTGTAAAATCTTTTTTCCGAAACATGTGCTTTACAAATTATGGCATTATTTTGTAAAGTAGCTGTGGCCATAGCAAATGTAGGTACATCGTTACATTGACGGAACGGCCGCAATTCGTCAGTTCCGTGAAAATAAATGGAAAACTACCCCTCGCTTTTTCGCCGAATGGCTTCAAAAGGAAAATTTTACATCCGCAAACAAAAATACCATTAACTACCTCCAAATGTACACTTGATATTTTGATAAAATCTGAACTATGAATCAGAAAATTCAAAATATAGCAAGCTCTGTATATACAAATTTTGCAAAGCTTTTTCTCTTGATCATTGGTGAGTTGAATATAGATAATAATATTATTTTACAGATCAGCGCTATTTTGAAATGTTGTGTGATTCTCGGCCCATATGAGCGTTTTATCACATTTTCGACAGCCGTCAAGCATAATAACATAGGCTAATTGTTAAAACCCCTCAAGGTACTTGTTCGCTTTTGAGAAGAACTCATATAGGTCTCATCGAAATCATTGTGTCTTTCTTACTATCGTGGTGAGAAATATAATCTAAATGGCCTTAAAAGAGAAAACACCACGCTTTATAATCAAATCTAAAAGTTAAATACAAAATAATTAAAATTACAACTTAATGAAACATTTAAATCAAAAAGTCAAAATGGTGAGGTAACTACAATGTTTATAATACATTTATCTAATAAAATGCGTATGCGGTTTTAGTTTTTTTTTTCATTATCGGTAATTTTAGATAAAATTTTAGTTAAAAACGTAAGGTGAGCGATTTTTAAAACTTTTTTTGGTTTGCTTTCAGAATTTTTATATTTCAACTTTTATATTTTTGTGTTTTTAGTTTTCATTGCAAAGTGGAAATATTTTGACCTTCTAACAAAATATGCCTTAGGCCTGATACACTGCAACGTATTAACAATCACAAAAAATATTGAGCGGTGAGCTCAGGCGTCCTGCAGTTTTTATCAGCTGTTTCTATTAACGTCGTTTCCCTCATGAGCTATGGAGCTGAGCTGTCTTTACGACACCTCGAAGTTCAACCTTATCGTGCTAGCTAATGGCCGCTGCGCAAACTTAAGAGAAGTGCTTAAAACACAGATATGAATAATCGCATCTAACATTTAAACTTTCCCTAAAGTCCTCAAACTGTGAGTACCGTTCTTCACATCTACAGAATAATTTATGCGATGTATAAATTATCATTAAAACGGATGGTCGTCGTTCTGCAAAATGACGTCAACTAACAAAATTTTAAAGTTTACCTCAATGTTTTTGCCTCTTGTTCTTACCACTACCTAAAAAATCAGCAACAATGAAAAACGGTTTTATTTTTATGTGAATGCCCCCGTCTAGAAAAGGGTATGTTGTGAGGCTAAATGCAGCAGAAAAGGGAAGAGATGGGAGAGAGATGAAATTGGGAAATACCTAGCTGTTCAAATCTGATTACCAAACACGGCTAAAGCCATTTTAAGCATAGTTTCAATTCTGAATGGTAGTATTACACCAGATATTGAGAGAACACAAATTATTCAAATTAAATCTATTTGCGCACGCCGGAATTGACCTCTCCACGAGTATGGACGAAACGGTTCGTCGAAGCGAAAAAATGCTCAGAAGAGTATAGACGAAACGGTTCGTCAGTGGCTTTTATTCAAATACCGTTATATTTGATGAAATTACTTGATTTTTAGTGGCTTCTTCTGTCATCTGCGCGTATTTTGTTAAAGTTTTGGAAGACACACCTTCAATACCAACTTCACAATTTTAGTTTAAAAATTATTTTTGGGTCATTTAGCGGTTGTCAGAGGAAGGAAGCAGCTTTTTTGTATGTAAATGTTTCGTGGATTGATGTTGACGACGTTTTACTTCAAATGTAATATTATGTTTAGTTAAACTATGATAATTTATAAAAAATATTAAAAAAATAAACAAAAAAAAACTCACTCACTTACAGTTTTGTTCGCCAAAACTCGCGGAGAGGTTAAAACTCGACCACGGAGGCCGTCAAAATTTTTTATCTAATCTAAAATTTTTCCGACGTAATAATCAAGACTAGCAGTTAATAACCCACTCCGCAGGCTTTTGCTGCTAGGCCCTGCGGGTGGCTTTTGGTTCGACTTCGCCCAATTAGTGTTTGTGACCACTCTATAAATCCAATAGGAACCGGTTCCAAAAATAGCCTGTTCCTCGGATCCACTGTCATCCAGTGATATTCACCGGGACAAAATAACCGAGATAGGCAGTAACTTCACACGTAATACTGTATATAGCCGCTTGATACAACTGAGTATTACCGTCAATCTTTCCATATTCGGAGGGATACTTCTAGTTTACTAAATCGTAGTTTATACTTGCCTGCGACACGTCCACACCAACCTGCCGACGGAAGTGGCGACATCTTGTGACTAATTTTTGAATTTAAAACCGAATTACAACGGTAGTATTGTTTGAAATTCCACGTACACAGATGTTATTTGTGGCGCGGAGCGTAAGGCGTGGCGTCAGACATGCAATCGAAGTCGGGATCGGAAATTCAGCCACGCAGACGGAAGGCTATCAATACTGTTTGATGATTTCAAATTTCAAAATTTGAATTTTAAAAATATTTAATTAAATATATTTGATTTCAACCGATTTAAATTTTGCTTTATTTTAAACTTGCTGCAGTCACCGGCGTTGCCAGGGCAATACGTGGTTTTTCGTAATTAGTTGTAGACGGTATTCCGTTCAACCCGCTCGGTGTCCATGACGCTCTTCTTTTTATAAATAAATAAAAAAATTAAACATTGCATTTAATAAGGCTGGGTAATTTTTTTTTATTTTAATGGTTAATTTTATTAGAGTTTCAAGTAGGCTAGCTCCATTCTGCCGAATGACGCTCAGTTATAATTTAAATATGTGTGGGAACTGTGATCATCCTAGAACGGTTGGGTCCCCGACCCTACTTTAAGAACAACTGCCCTCTAGTCCTCACCTTAGGGATAATTAAACGCAGGACCGTACTGGTGTGATTGTTATTTATGTTTTAGCGAAAACAAACTAAAACCGGAAAAAGTACTTATTGTAATTTTAGCCATCCAATCAGGGGATTATTGTAATCGTAAGTCCCCGCATTCTGCATTTCTACCATTTATAACACGTAACTCACGAAAACTTTCATTTTTTAAGTTTTTAAAAAAATATGTATCATTTTAAGATAGTAAATATACATTTGTGGAACCAAAATGATAATTATGCGAAATTCTGTTGTGCATATAACGTATTACAGCTACGAAAAAAATTTTAAAATTTTAAAAATTTAAATGCAACTTGAGTATTTGTAGAAATATTTCTGCTCTATTTTAAGTGAGTCATCTTCTATTAAATGTTTTCGTTATAATTAAAATCGTTTTTTAAATTAGCGCGCTCCCTTCAACATTCGTATCGACATAACTCTATTTTCTTTTCTTTTTGATTCTTACTACCTTGTTTTAATTCTAAGCCTGTCTCAACACAGGTATATCCTAGTGAGACAGGCATCGAAAAACCCAATGTAAACAACCTGTATATAGATAAATAAAAAAATATAAAAAAATGACAAAAGCGATTGGAAAAGAAAAGACTGGAGGAAAGTAGGAAAGTACTGGCCTCCTCAGATCTGATCAAAATACCGATTGAGGTGTGTAGAATCAAATGCAGCAATCTCCAAATGCGTTATTTCCGTTATGCTTAATTCTCAAGTGAATAATTAAATTCACAAAGTGATAAAAGCGTAAAGAGCTGGTTTTAATGCCAAATAACTACTTTTCTAGGTAAAAGGGTGAATCATTAACAAAGTTAATGGAAAAAGGTGGAGATCGCTGCATTTGATTCTACACACCTCAATTAATCACTCGGGTACTTAGTGCTTTATTTGTCTCAAACCAGTACAGCCAAATTGTATCAATTTTGATTTGAGGCTGAGTTTTGAACTTGTCACCTCAGAGTGCAAAAATAAAAAGCTATGATTTGGCCACGGAGTGGAGGTGGAAGGTCCTCTTATAACGCTTTTATTCTTCCCAAGGTTGACAAACATAGAACTCGGTGAATTGAAAATTTAAAATTCGCGTAATTCAACCAGTATTTCATTTGCTAGTTCACTCCTGTTGGGGTGAAACTATTTTGAAAACGTTCAACTTTTTCCATGCTTTGATTAGTCCCTTAAATTATTCAGATCAAACTGCGCCGCTCTAAACGCCGTGACTTATTAGCATGATACGTAGATTACTAGGCCGGCCGTTCCTCAGTCAAAATGTGCTTTACATCCAATTATCCGGATGTTTGCCAATCGACTTTTGAATGGCAAATTTATTCTGGGCAACTCATTATGAAAAAAACTATCTCATTACGAAAAAACGACGCAGATTAAGGAGACAATTTTGTACGCAGAATCACATCACAACTCACCCCTTATATGTTTTCATTTCGTCAAAGGTAACACTTTTTACGCTGCGTCGTCCCCTGCTTTTATTACTTCGGAAAGTACCTTTCTTATTTTATTTTAGATGTTTATTTATAAAAACAAACAAAACACTTATAATTTTAAATGCTTACAAAAAAACATAGTTTGTACACGAATCAATCATAAATCTCATTCAATATGCCCTCTGGTAGACTCAGAAATAAAGAACTGCTCTTCCTCAATCAACACTCGACTAATTATGGTTATAATTCACCACTATCCAGAATGTGTAGAATGGTCAACCACGTCAAGACCTTAATTTTTTTGGCATAAGCCTAAATGATTTTTGTCGCTCACTAAACAATTGATGATATTTTATATTAATCTATTTTTAGCAAAGTCTTGACTTGACTTGACACTTCTATTTTCTTATATTTTATCTGTTTGTCTTTGCTTTCATATACCATCCTTTATTCTTGTAATGCACATTTCCAAAGTTTCGTGTTACTTGATTGTAAATTGGACGTTAGTCCGTTAATAAATAAATAAATAGTTACTAACAAAATAACAAGAAAACTCAAAACGCTGATGTCTGCCATTTAGCGCAAAAAACGCCAAAAAGGTAATAAAATTCCATTAGGCGCTATAAAAATCTATTCACCAATCTTTGACATATAGTGCATAAAACGTCAAAATGGTAATAAAGTGCCATTTATGTAAGGTTCTAAATATACGGCATCACACGATGTCATCATGCACCTGAGGAAGTTCTACGACAAAACTCTCACAAGAATGATTGATCCAATATTATTGGTAATTAGTGGTTCATTTGACTTTTAACACCTTTTCACACCTAAAATAATAAATAATATTATGTACCTAGAGATTTCTTTATTTTACCTAAACGATTGGGTCGAATTTGCTCAGTGGTTAGAGCAGCGCCCGGACAAGGCTAAAGACCTGGGTTCAATTTCTAGATGTGATCGTATTTTTTTTTCTTCTTTTTTTTACTAACTCTACACAGGAGGCCCTGAGGAAAATAATTTCCCTCAGGGCCTATGTCATCTTTGAAGATGCTGTGTGGAGGGTGTTTTTGAGGAGAGGAAGGGGTGAATATGGGTCTTGAAGAGACCCATGTTGTAAGAGAGAGGAAACACAGAGGCCGGCAAATCGTTCCACAGCCGAGCTGTTGAACTCAAGAACAAGTCGTAGAAATGAACCGTTCTCATGTGACTAATGTCAACCGTGTACAAATATTAGGCGCGTGTTTGGCGTGTTTCCCGACTGTGCACCGGTGCCGAGGGGATCAATGACGCTAGTTTCTTGGAGCATCTTCCATTGTAATACCGATAGAACAAGGACATCATTCCCGCCTGACGCCAATGCTCTAAAGATTGCAATCCGTTTGTTAAGTTAATAGAACAATAAAACGGACCACCCGTTTCTGCACAGAGTCGAGGGATTTTTCTGTTTCAAACATTCGTCTGAGAGTCGCTAATATTGTCTTCAAAGGTTAATTATTACAATTTGAGGCTTTATTGCATTAAATTTTGCCAAAAAAAAAAACCAAAGCTTTTATTTGTTTCCTCTCCATACTCTTAGAAGATATCCATGTTTTGGTGTATACAGAAAATCAGCGCCTGGACGAGTCTTGCCTTAGGTCTTGTTTTTCTATCACTCCATATTCAAATATTCTCTAAAATCATTTGCATCTCGTTCATTGTGTCTCCAGATATATACAGACCAGCATTCAAAGGTACTCGTCTCTTTCCTGAACCATTTAATGAATCAGATGGGTCCTTCGATTTGTTATCACTTTAAAATGCCACTCGTCCTCACCCCGAGCTCTGAGAAGAGACAACGCAACATGGGCAGACAATTGACAGCCTATTGTGTTGATCTCTCAAAAAGATTGTTCGTTGTTCCAGGCAAGGTGGACGAGAAGGCGACGCAGCTGCACGCCATCGCATCGCTGAAGGTGCTACTGGACGCAACGCGGCCCGGCGGCTCTGTGAGCGGCGCGGCGGGCGGCAGCGGGGCCGGAGCGGCGCTCTCGACGGCCAGCACCGCGTCGGCCAACGCCAGTGACCTGCCCAACGGGATAGCGCCGGACCCGCAGGATATGGTTAGTACTTACCAGGTACTAAGATTTATCAATCAAACAAAAACAAATTAATTATTGAGGAATTCCAGTCCAATTCTTCCAACGTTCTTCTGAAAAGCAAAAGTTTTCGTATTAAAATCGATTTAAATTATTAAAAAGGTCCAATTAAAATTTAGATTGTCAGTCTCACTGTCAGATGACGTCCTGGGCGGTAGCTATGATGTCAGAGCGGGGCCGCCGCACCGGAGCGTTTGGATGTTTTGTTTAAAACAAAAACACGGGTAGGCATGGTGGTCGAAAAATCCACGAATTACAACCATCAAAGCAATGAGTAAAGAAAAATTAAAAAATTTATATATTCGTTTATTTTACAATTGTTCATTGCTCTAATAGTCCAATAACCATAAATAAAATATTTAACTTAAATTTTGTAATAAATTAAAGTTTTGCGTCACAATACTTTCATTATCTCATGTCTATAATATTACTTCTTAACTTCGAAATACATATACGCAAGTGGATTTAATTTTATAAAATTAATACGCCAGATATAAAATAAAGTTTAATTTTTATTTTATATTTATCTATATAAAGTATGTTTACATTGGGTTTTTCGATGCCTGTCTCACTAGGATTTACCTGTGTCGAGACTCATTAATATGCTGGATATAAAAAAGAAGTATATTAGATAAAAATAAAGTTTTGTTAATATGCTATGTAGATGAAATAATGTTTTATTAACACACTGAATAAGAAATACAATTTTATTAAAATGCTAGCTAAAATAAGTGTTTTCAATGAGCAAAATATAAAACGAAATTTTATTAATGTGCTAGATATAAATTGAAATTTCATTAATACGCTAGAAATAAAATGTTGTTTTGTGAATGTGATAGACATTAAATTAATGTTATTAATAAAGGTGGCATAAAATTAAGACCATTAATTTTAATTGATTTTTATTAATGTGTTAGGCTTAAAATGAAATTTTATTAATAAGCTGTATATAAAATTAAGATTTATTAATGCGGTTGATATAAAATAAAGTTTTAATTATACGTCAGTTAAATATTGAAGTTTTTTAATACGCGATGTATAAAATGAAGTTTTATTAATGTGCTAAATATAAAATGAAGTTTTACTACTGTGCTAGACATAAAATGAAGTTTTATGAGTGTGCTAGACATAAAATGAAGTTTTATGAATGTGCTAGACATAAAATGAAGTTTTATGAATGTGCTAGACATAAAATGAAGTTTTATGAATGTGCTAGACATAAAATGAAGTTTTATGAATGTGCTAGACATAAAATGAAGTTTTATGAATGTGCTAGACATAAAATGAAGTTTTATGAATGTGCTAGACATAAAATGAAGTTTTATGAATGTGCTAGACATAAAATGAAGTTTTATTAATGTGCTAGATATAAAATGAAGTTTTACTAATGTGCTGGATATAAAACGAAGTTTTATTAAAGTGCTAGATATAAGATGAAGTTTTCATTGTATGCTAAATAAAGAAACAGAATTTTATTAATATGCTAGATATAAAAATAATACATGATATAAAAGGAGGTTTTACCGTGTGCTCGATGTAAAACGAAGTTTTATTAATAGGCTAGCTATAAAATGAAGTTTTCATTGTATGCTAAATAAAGAAACAGAATTTTATTAATATGCTAGATATAAAAATAATACATGATATAAAAGGAGGTTTTACCGTGTGCTCGATATAAAACGAAGTTTTATTAAAGTGCTAGATATAAGATGAAGTTTTCATTGTATGCTAAATAAAGAAACAGAATTTTATTAATATGCTAGATATAAAAATAATACATGATATAAAAGGAGGTTTTACCGTGTGCTCGATGTAAAACGAAGTTTTATTAATAGGCTAGATTAAAGTTTTGTTTATGTGCTAATTAAAAAATAGAGTTTTATTAATAAATTATTAAAAATAATAGGCTTGATATAAAATGAGGTTTTACTAATGTGCTCGATAAAAAATAAAGTTTTATTAATATGCTAGATATAAAATTAATACGCTGGATATAAAATTAAGTTTTACTAATGTGCTAGATATAAAATGAAGTTTAATTAATATGCTAGATAAAAAATGAAGTTTTTTTAATATGCTAGTTAAAACATAAGTTTTTTTTTAATATGCTAGGTACAAAATAAAATTTTATGTTCTTTCTAGGAGGACGATCCTCCCCCAGCGCCGCTAGACATGTCGTGGCCTGAGACGTGGAAAAAACGCGTCACATATGTACTCATTGCCCCCATCATCTTCCCACTCTGGATCACCCTCCCCGACACCAGGACGGCGAAAGGTACCTACTTTATATTTATATTACACTTCTTTATTTAGCAGATTATATCAACCAAAAAAGACGGTTCGTTTTAACTTTGCGTAAAGCAGGTTTCTATCGTTTCATGCACTAGAATGACGATCTTCTTCTCCCAATATAGAAACAAAAATAATTTACAGTCGTTTTTGTTTCTGTATTATAGAAAGATTGGAACATTTATCATCTTTTGGGGCAGTTTACAAGATATTTAAAAGACTTATAGCTCAATAGATCTCTCTTAAGGAATAAGTGGACAACCTGGCTTTGTCTGTTAAGAGTGTGCAAACGGTTTCCGATATTGTTTTTTGGTAGAAAAAATGTGGAATCACTTAACAATAAACCTTTTTTTTCCGTCAAAGCTAACTGCAGTTTTTTTAATGTTGTTCGATACATAATATTTACGACACAATTTGGGAGTGGATACTGCCGTCCCGGGAACCATTTATTGAATAACTGCCATAGGTCACACCAAGTGGCTCGCCATGTTTGGTGACTTGCATGAGTGACCGGTTTAATGTGGTGAGGTTCGTCTAGGTCTTGGCGGCTAATGAGTCTATCCACCTTCTTCGTGGTGGGCCTCTTGATCTCCCCAGCCTGACTCTTTCGATCCATGCACTGCAGTGAGAGAAATGGATTTATAGGTCCGTCACTCCTGGACATACTGACCCCCAGATTCCTCGTCGCCCCTCATGCCTTTTTCATTCCCGAATCTTCCTCTCCTACCTTTCCTTTAAAAGATCCTCCACACAACATCCCCAAAGTATTTATATAAAATATCATGAAATAGATCAACGTTTTACCTGTGCTTGACGATTGCAAAATGTAGTATAAATAGTAGAAATTTTATGAACTCTTTTGAAAAACTCACTTCTTCTGTTACAATATTTCAAAGATATGCGTTTCGACGGGTCTGTATTACCAAATGGGTCTTGGAAGTAGTGTTTTTCCTGCGCAATCGCAATAGGTTTCAAATACGTAGTTTTCTTGATTTCCATTTAGGTATTTACCTTATTGTAGTTTGGTAGGCGGGTATGGGTACCGCCGCCCTGGGAACCATTTATTGGATGACCAACACCTCTGCCACAGGTCACCCCAAGTGGTTCGCTACGTTTGGTGACTTAGCAGGGGTGCCCGGGTTCATGGGGTGAAGTTTGACCGGGTCTTGATGGCGGGTGCGTTGGCCCACCTTCTGCGTGGCGGGCCGGATTGGGAGATGCTGGTTGAGGGAGACCCTTTACAACTGGTTACCGTTGTCCGGGCCGCTCGGTAGTATAGGGGCCCGACCCTCAGGCTCACGACTGAGGGTGGGCTGCCCCATCAACGAGTGTAAAAACCCCGCCACTGCTGTTGTGCCGGTTCGTGACCGGAAGGGACCCAGCAGCAGCGTTCGGGGCGCATTGGGCGACCTCTCCAGCCAGACTCTCCCTGCCCATCGCCTTGCACCGCAGTGGGTGGGTTGGATTCATACGTCCATCACTCCCGGACAATCTGATCCCCAGCATCCTACCCACCCCTCATACCCTTTACTTCCCGGACCTTCCCTCTCCACTAACAAAAAAAAAATAATTTATGAACATACAAACTTACAACCATAACGTAACAACAACGGCGAGAAGCAGGAGTCCCCGGTGCAGGCGAAAACTGTTGGTGAATTTCACCAACATTCGCGGCCTGCACAAAAACCTAAACTCCATCCACCACCACCTTCTCTCCCAACGTCCTAACCTTCTCTTCCTCTCCGAAACGCAGATAGCCGAGCCCATTACGCCCACATTACGTCGAATCTGGAGTTAGGACTTCAGATTCGACGTAAACGCGTCAATCTTGCCAGTACGGTAAGGTTTTATGCGTGTTTATACCGTTAACCAAACCTAAGCAAATCAGACACGTCCGAGCTCTTCAAACATTTAAGCAACACTATTGATGACCTCTTGCCCCGCTTCCCTACGGCAGAGTTTGTGGTCCTGGGGGACTTCAATGTTCATTACAAACCTTGGTTGAAGTTCTCAGGGTCAACAGACTCGGCTGGACGACAAGCGGAATCCTTTGCCCTTTGCCACGGACTGGAGCAAATGGTTCAGGAGCCTACAAGGGTTCCTGATGTCCAGTCTCACCGCTCTAATCTGTTAGACCTGTTTTTAACCACTGTGCCACACGGTTACAAGATTGACGTCACAGCGCCTTTAGGATCGTCGGACCACTGCCTGGTGACGTCGTCAATCCCCGTAACCTTCAGACCGCCAAACGAGAGGTTGAAAAGAAAAGTGTGGCACTATAGGTCTGCAGATTGGTTCGGTTTGCGGGCACATTTTAATGCTTTTCCGTGGTCAGCTGTCTGTTTTCGGACTTCGGATCCCTCAAGATGTGCCCAGAAAATTGGTGAAGTCATCACGTCCGCGATGGATGGCTTCATCCAATCCACTGTTAAAGAAACTGGTGTGGGCTCAAAGCCGTGGTTCAGTCAACAATGTTCTGAAGCAGTGCGACGGAAAAACGCGGCTTATCGAGCCTACAACACATCTCAAACGTCCGAAAACAAAAAAATTTATAACAAAGGAAAGCAAGAATATCATAAATAGGTCGAAATTTGAGCACGACCTGCAGATCAGCAGAAAGCTAGCTGCATGCCCGCATGGCAGCAGAGCGTTTTGGTCGCTTGCGGGCTCAATAGGTCGCAATTTCTGCAAACCCAGTCTTCCAACTCTTACCAGAACTGACAGCTCTCTAGCTAATACCGCAGTCGAAAAGGCTAACTTATTAGGCAAAATGTTCGCGGAAAACTCGACCCTCGATGATCAAGGTGCTATCCCGCCGTCGGTTCCTCACTGCGGTTTTCATATGAAAAAGCTGAGGATCCGGCATCGGGATGTACTCTAAGTCTTACGAGGGCTCGATGTTAATAAAGCTAGTGGGCCTGACGGAATACCTGCCCTGGTATTGCAGAGGTGCGCTGCAGAAATAGCTCCAATTTTGACGAAGCTTTTCAAAATGTCCCTGAAGTCTGGGTCTGTGCCCTCAGGTTGGAAAAAAGCGATCATTCACCCTATTTCAAAGAAGAGTGACCGCTCCAACCCGGCCAACTACCGCCCCATAGCGATCACATCTGTTCTGTCAAAAGTGATGGAACCTGTGATCAAACAACTGCTCACATACCTCGAGAAGAACAAAATTATTAACGACCATCAATACGGATTCCGGCGGAACCGCTCGTGCGGTGATCTTCTCGCGTATGTGACGCATGTTTGGGGGCGGTGCCTGGAACGTTTTGGTGAGACCCAAACGGTTGCACTGGACATTTCCAAGGCCTTTGACCGAGTTTGGCACAGAGGGCAACAAACTGCCTTCTTACGGACTTCCCACATCCTTGTGTACGTGGATTGCCGACTTTTTGAGGGAGAGGTCAATTCAGGCGGTTGCTGATGGTTTCACCTCTTCTTCGCATTCGATAAATGCTGGTATCCTACAGGGATCGGTTCTGTTTCCGACTTTGTTTTTGTTGCACATCAATGACCTCTTGACGTGTGCACCGATTCATTGTTACGCGGATGACAGTACAGTCCATGATAGCTTTTTGTTTGACAAGCCTCCAAAGGGCTCACAAACTCCAATGGCTCGGAGGGCTTTGAAGCAAAGATGGACGGTTACCTCGAAAGTGTTTTCTCTAGGGGTAAGAATAACCTTGTCGAATTTAATGTTTCAAAGACCCAATCATGTCTGATTATGTCTAAAAGGCATCGAAATGATAATCTAGTCTCCTTTAACGGAAGCATTCTCCCGAACAGGCCTTCCATTGATATGCTTGGTGTAACTCACTAAGTGACCAGCTCAGGTACGGGGGCTCCATCGAGGCCAGAGTTAAGTTAGCTTCTCAGAAACTGGGCATACTGTACAGGGCACGCAGATACTTTAATAGTACACAACTGCTTACCCTGAACAAATCGCAAGTGCGCCCCACGGTTGAATTTGGCAGCCACCTCTGGTCTGGAGCTCCAAAATACTTGAAAAATACCCTCGACTCTGTGCAGAAACGGGCGGTTCGTTTGATAGATTCCCCCATCTTAACGAACGGATTGCAATCTTTAGAGCACAGGCTTCGGGTGGGAATGCTATCCATGTTCTACCGGTATTTCAATGGAAGATGCTCTGAGGAACTAGCGTCATTGATCCCTTCGGCACCGGTGCATAGTCGGGAGACACGCCAAACGCGCGCCCAACATATGTACACGGTTGACATTTGTCAACAGCTCGGCTATGGAACGATTTGCCGGCATCTGTGTTTCCTCCCTCCTACAACATGGGTCTCTTCAAGACCTATGTTCATTCCTTCCTCTCCTCAAAAAGACCCTCAACGCAGCATCCCAGATGACATAGGCCCTGAGGGAAAGTATTTTCCTCAGGGCCTCCTGTGTGGAGTTAATGTAAAAAGAAAACTTTCATACGCTCCATAATGCTGATCGCGGACTACTTCTACCTCAGAATATCCTACTTTAACCTTGTGATCAAAGAAATTTTGTTTTTCAATATCTTTGCTTATGCCAAATATAGGTAAACGGTGGTTGCTCATCGGCTCTGTCGTGTGGATCGTTCCCTACTTCTATTTTATGGTTTAGTGATATTCTATCTTAACCTTGTGTTCCCTAACACAGGGTCCATCCTATAGATCGTAGCCTACTCCTACATTATGGTTTGGTGATTTTCGATCTTAACCTTGTGTTCCCTAACACAGGATCCATCCTAAAGATCGTAGCCTACTCCTACATTATGGTTTGGTGATTTTCGATCTTAACCTTGTGTTCTCCATCACCATCACAGGACCCATCATACGGATTATGGCCTACTACTACTACCTCATGGTGTGGTGATATTCTACTGTTAATCTTACGTTCTGTCTAGGTAAACTGTAGTTCCCCATCACCTTCATTCGCTCCATCGTGTGGATCGCGGCCTATTCCTAACACAGTATATTCATACTTACCACCCTTGTGTTTTGTCCAGGTAGACAGTAGTTCCCCATCACCACCATCAGCTCAGTCCTGTGGATTGTGACTTACTTCTTCCTTATGGTATAGTGGTATTCAAGCTTATCTTTGTGTTCTGTCCAGGTAAACGGTGGTTCCCCATCAGCTTCATCAGCTCAGTCATGTTGATCGCGGCCTACTTCTACCTTATGGTGCAGTGATATTTGAGCTTAACCTTGTGTTCTGTCCAGGTAAACGGTGGTTCCCCATCACTTTCATCGGCTCCATCCTATGGATCGCGGCCTACTCTTATCTCATGGTGTGGTGGGCCAACGTGGTTGGCGAGACGGCGCGCATCCCGCCCGAGGTAATGGGGCTGACGTTCCTGGCGGCAGGCACATCCATCCCGGATCTGATCACCTCCGTCATAGTGGCGCGCAAGGGCTTCGGCGACATGGCCGTCTCCAGTTCTGTTGGGAGCAACATCTTCGACGTCACTGTCGGGTAAGCTAACACAAAATTCTTCATTTAACGTTAATTTCACGATATAGGATAGTCGTGAAGGAAATTCCGGTTCTACAGGGATAAAGAATTATACTTAACCAAAACTATTACCGACTTTTGCGTTACCTATGAAATTAACCCCTCTGGGAGGCATTTCCGGTTCTACTTAAGGATAGGGAATTGTCCTCAACCTTAAAATTAACGACTGTTTCGACATGATCCGAGGGAACTGGAATCGCAGATTTCTTATCCTAAGTTCTCTAAGATGACAGCAAAACTAACTACTTTTTCTTTAACTGCGATTTCAGTTCTTTCTGATGACAGCGGAAAAACCTTTAATTTTAAGGTTAAGGACAATTCCTTACTCTTAAGTAGAATCGAAATCGTCCTTCTGGGGTAAATCATTTCCCTCAAGTTCTATAGAAAATAAAAAATAAATGGGTGAAGCACGGAGGCCGGCAAAGCGATATACGAGTACTGCACTTGAAATATAGGTGATCATTTATTTAAGTCGACAACATAAATGTAATTTATTTGCCAGATATATTCAACCCCAGTAGAGCGGTCGTTGTGAGTCACGGGCATTGAGTTTTTATCACTATTAATTCTTCCGTATTATTTACGATCTTATTACACACGTCATGAGTGTTGAAAGTTTTCAATAATTAATTAAGAACAATTCATGAATAAAAGTGTTCAATTTATGAATGGTTGCTACTCATACGTGATACATGATGCACACACGACAGATTTCTCAAGAGTTCTACTTTACTTCAAGGATGTTTCGTGGTAATAGTTTTGTTTAGAAATAGCACTATAATTGTATTGTTTTTCAATCTCAGTGGTTTGGATTACTTGATACGTGTGCCTCGGGCACGTCGAGATTATCTACAAGCTACTTTATTTATTGGTTTGTTTTTGGTTTACAGTGAATATTTAATTAGACCAAACGTCCGTTATATTAAATGCTCTGAGTAATTGTGAACCCAGTGAAATCGAGACTGAATAAGCCCAGCTGTCGATCGTATATAATCAGCTATTTCCGTAACAGTTCATGCCTTTGACACGAGCGGCGATAGTTGCCACTCTTCTAAGATTCTACGCAAATTTGGGAATATTTTGTTTATGGAAATTGAAACAATTACTACTAAGTTGCAATCTCAAATCGGAATGGCATGTTGGGACACCCACATATCACTACCTGTACTAACGACACATAATGAAGGATTTTAAAACTACATACGTAATCCTGTACCTATATAAATAGGACCTCTTAATAATATAAACTGGGATATTGAGCCAAAAATAGTGCACTGGCACGCAGAAGATCAATTCTATCAAATGTCCTGAACAAGCCCTATTCTGAAACGAATTCAGCACTTTGAGAATGACAATATGTCGCATGTTTATGAGAGAACACTCAGCATGAGACAATGTCTTGTTTGTCAGTCATACCATCATCCTCCTCATAAGTTCAATTGGAGTCATAAAGTATTTTGGGATTCCAGCCCATAGGTAGGCTTCGTGGTATCGGTATTAACTTCAGGCTAGCTGCCGGATAAAGTCGTAACTATAGGTATAAAGGTGTTTGGTTTTGAAGTGAGGATACGGTTGGTTTCTACCGGGGTGTCATGTGTGTAGTTCCTGCCTCTTTTCATCATCACTTTGCTGGAAAGGTATTACAAATTTGGAACAACGACAAGAAAAATAGTGCGAATTCGAGTGCATTTGTTTTTAAAATAGAAGAAGATTTGGAATTACCTTGAAAGCAAATAAGTATGTTTATTTTTTGTGTATTTCTCATTTTTAAAAGAAATTTGACCATTATATAAAATCATTTTGAACTCATTCGTGTTTTTAATCGCGTTTTAACTGTGTAACTATATCGCAATTCTGATATGTGCTCCTTCGCAGAGGTACAGTGGTAGGTAATTGATTATCCCCTTTCCTTGCATACCTTGTTTTTCCTACACAAAATATCACCCATTTCGAATAAACACCATTTCGTTCGTTTCATTTTTAATATTTACAGTCTTACAAGTGCATCTGAAGGTGCAATTCGTACGCAGTTTTGGATGCAACAATAGGTAGTCAATACTTTCAACGCGGTTTCCGTAAAAAATCAAAAATATTTTCAGACAAAATCTGATATTTTAGCACGAAAAAAACCTTCACCAGTCCATTGAGTCTCAGATGACAAACGGGTGAAAGGTAAAACAAAATGAAAATAAGGGTGAGTTGTGCCCCTTCAGCCATCGTCCTTGTCTCTTAAGAGATAGTAAACAGTGGCCATTTCTGACTTGTTTTAATTCTGCTCGACGTTCCACGTTCCATTCTTTACACCCGCCTTTCCGGGTCAAGTGAACTCAGCTCTCGCCATTGTTTGCTTAGTATAAGGGATGTTCCTCGATATTCACCATAAAATTTAGATAGTTATTACAAAATACATTAATGTGGTTTTTTTTTGACAAGAAATACAAGTTTGCTTGAATCTGATGCTCGTTTTGTTGTGACCGAGCAACTCAAAATCATGCAACTTCATCACCTCTTTTGAAAAGTCATAGTTATTTTTCAATTTTTGAAGTGAAACTTCTTTAGCGTCGATTAGTGATTAGAATTTCGGATGAAACGTCACTAAAATTAATTGTATTATAGGTCGTCGGTTCTAATACAATGCTCTAAATTCGCACCTCGGCTCGACCCTCCCGCAGCGTAACGGCTAAGGCATCTGAGCGGCTAGAGAGGCAGACATCGAGAGAACGGAGTTCGAATCCTACGAAATCCAAAAAAAAATAAACATTTTTATTTTTGTAAATAAATATCCAATCTTCAAATCACTTTAAAATAAACAGGCAATAGAAAAGAAAGCGACTTTCTAGTTTTTTTCTACTGCGTGTGAATTACACTCTAATTTTTTTTTCATAACTTTTCAAAAGGTGTTGAAATGCCACTTTGTTGAGTTACCTTGGAGCCATATTTCTCAATCCTTGAAATTATTGTTTTATTTATCAGAAATTTACAAAATAATATAATAATGTTACAAATGATGTTAGACACACTGATATTGCTTTCAACTTTAGAGGTCGGTATGGGTATCACCGCTCCGGGAAAAATATATTTGATACATCTCTGCCATAGGTTATCCCAAGTGGTTTGCTATGTTTGGTGACTTTGCAGAGGTGCCCGGGTTCATGGGGTGACATTTGTGTAGGTATTGATGGTGTATACGTTTGCTCATCTACTGCGTGGCGGGCTGGATCGGGGGAGACTTGTTGAGGGAAACCTTTTGAACTCTGCAACTAGACTCTCTCGACCCATCGCCTTCAACGCAGTGGGAGGGATGGATTTATACTTCAGTTACTCCTGAACACATTGACTCCCAGATACCTATCCACCCCTCAACCTTTTTTCTTCCAAGAACTTCCTTACCTTTCTTTCACTAAAAATACTCTCCGCACAGCATCGCTAGATTTTTGTCCTCTCCCCCATACACCTCAACGCACTCTGCGCTGTCTCGGTAAGTCAGAGATCCTGGGTTTGATTCCCTTAGTAACCTTTTTTTGGCTCTGTGACTAAATCTGTTTCATGTCTCGTTTAGATTTTTTTATATTATCTTCTTTTTCATTGATTAATATTAAACTGGTAGGTACAACCTCCAATAGTTAATATAAAATTGAATTAAATAATTACCGTTTTAATTATTATGCTCTAACTACCACCTGGCAAAATGCAAATCTATTTTTATTACTAAGTAAGAAAATGTATACAAAATGCACATATTTATTTATTACTATGTAAAAATATGTATACAAAATGCACATCTTTATTTATTACTATGTAACAAAATGTACACAAAGCGCACGTCTATATTGAACACCATGGAATAAAATGTATATAAAATATAAATAAAATCAAAAACAACGAGATGCCCCACGTTGGGTGCCAGTTATTAACAACAAGATTTGCTAAATTTTGTCACAATTTTGTTTTTATAACATAATAATTGACTATATTTATAAAAACTCAAACCCTCGATTGGATATTCTCCCTTCCCATTATATAATTTAATCAAACTATAACGACCTGGCAAAGAAACGGATCCACTAACCTAAACTTTCTGAATGCAATTCTATCGGGCGATATTTAATAACAAATATATCATCACCAGGTGTAATGAAATGAAACAATGATACTTATTGAAGAAAGTGAGATGAAGCTTTTCGAAATATAATTACACCCTTCAATTCAAAATCTGTTCCGCCATTCCTTTGCCTTTCTTTTCCTTTACTTCCCTTTCTTGTCGGTCAGTATTAGAAAATCAACAACCTAAATTAGTTTTGAGATTCAGAGCAAACCAAAATTGATAAAAAAAACACAACAAATAAAATTAAAATATCTATAATAAAATGGTACCTTCAAAATGCATTCTGGGTAACAAAAAGGATATACGAGTGCAACAAAAGAACATAAATGAAATAACTAATTTTAGAGTAATGACCAAACCAGGGAATTTTCGACAATTTTTCTCCACGAGGTTTGTAAAAGACAACTTTTCAATTCAGTCCGTTTTCTTGATATCGGTGACAAATTTAAGTTTGTATTATTATAAAATATAATTATGGGAATGAAATAAAAAATTATTTGTGCGGTTTTAAATATTTGGTCCTCTATAAATATTATTAGATAGAGCAGTACTTCACAATCTTCGAGCCTTTTTGTATGCCTTCTTCTTGCATGTCTTTCTTCCGGTGAACTTTTATTTTATAATGTGGTCGAATACATTTTTTAGAATCTGACCGAAAACTATTAGACATGCTTTTCCAACTTTTTTTGAATTAATCGGAACAGGCGGCCGGCGTCAAGTGCCAATTTCAACATTACCTTCCCATCATAACGAGCCCGTAATTTTATACAAGTTGCTTCGGTTGGATCCCGACAGATGGCGATAAAGATATACTTAATTTCAACTTGTTTTGATGTTTGCAAAAATCATTGCAAAAATACAAATTTTATATCGACGGTCCCGAAGAATGTCGGATGTGCGATTTTGTAGTATAACAGTAGAGCTGTTTAAATTTTAATTTCTGCATTTTTACTGTTATTGAGATCAAAAAAAAATAATATTGTTTTGATATTCCGCGTTTCAATAAAAAAATCAGAAAATGTAGACTTTTATATCATCAAAAGTAAATAAAAGGAAGGAAACAAAACAATCTTCAATTTTTAGCAGATCCGACACTGTTCTTCGGTACCATCGAAATTGTTTTGTAAAGTATAGGCACAAAAATATTTTTACGATTATCTAAAATCGATAATTATCTAAAGAACCTACTTTGCCACGTTCTACATTGAAATTATTTTAGAAAGGTTTTAACCAAAAAAAGTTCCTTTTAGCTTTATACTTTTTATGCAGCAAATTCCAAGATGTGTTCTCCTCATAGTATTTAATTAAAACACCTATAATATTTACAAGCGAGCATTTTTTCAAACTGCAAACACGTGATTTTGCATTATTTATTTATTTATTGTTTAAAGCATTTACAGAGTGTTAACAATTATTACAATAATAGAATTGCCGTTGGGATGTACATATGGAATATACATAGATATTAAGGCGGCGCTATTCAGCTGAAAAAAGAAGAAGATGGAGAGATGTGTAATTACGAATGTTGGACAGAGCGCGCTAATAATTTAAGTGATGAAATCGCAGCGAAAATGGCGAAAAAGCTTAATAAAACATGACTCGTTTAAAATAGAGCAGAAATCTTACGGAACGTATCTTAAGTATCATTTAAAGAAACATTGTGAATTTTTTCACAAATAATAGAGATAGACTTGTTTTAAATAATTTTCGGAGCATATTTTGCGATTTTTTTCTATCAACGGAATTTCATATAATTTGCGTTTCGGAACGTATCTAGATATTATCTTCAAAAATAGCATATATTTTAAGAGCTTAAAAACTTCAAATGTTTAAGGGAGATATGTAAGAAATCGGTCGAAATTTGAATAGTGGACCCTTAACACTCCAATTAGAAATGTTCGTAGCGTGAGTAATAAATATTTAGTTGTTACTAGACGGAAATGCTCGTAGTGATAACAGAAATAATGAAAATCGAAATGAAATATAAAACAAAGTAGTGTCAAATATAATACATTACCTGCAGAGAAAGAGAAAAAAGAAAGAAAGAAAGGATATGACAATAAAGCAACTATATAACTGTTCTCGACGAAGTGTCATGGTAGTCGTTTTTTAATTTGTTTTTTTTGAAATATGTGAGATTGTTTCGCAATATTATAATTAAATAATTCAAGATGGAGTATTTTATGACTCCTTAAGTGGAACGTTTGCTCGGCCTTTTTCGGCCTGTTTCATACAAATCTTAAATTTGAATTTGAGATCAAAATACCAAACCAAACTGAAAAATTATTTTTATAATCAAAAGGTACATCAAATATCCGGATGTGAGCTATTTTATTTATTTTTGCTTTAAATTATAAGTTATAGAGACTATTAGAGATTTTAGCGTTTCATGATTTTAGAGGCAACTTGGGCAAATTATTTGTGAGTAAATGAAAAACAATAAAAAATTATAAGATTTATACGAAACTGGCCAAAATGGGTCGCGCATACATTCCTTTTAAATTATGTCTCTATGGAACATTATTATGAATATTGCTCAGACAGTGAGTGGAATCTTTTGAAGATAATATCTAGATACGTTCCACGCCGAAACGCAAATTATATGAAATTCCCACGATAGAAAAAATCGTAAAGTATGCTCCGAAAATTATTTAAAACAAGTCTATTTCTATTATTTTACAAGTTATATTTGTGAAAAAATTCACAATTTGTCCTTAAATGATACTTAAGATATGTTCCACGAGATTTTTGCTCTATTTTAAACGAGTCATGTTTTATTAAGCTTTTTCGCCATTTTCGCTGCGATTTCATCACTTAAAATATTAGCGCGCTCTGTCCAACATTCGTAATTACACATCTCTCCATCTTCTTCTGTTTCAGCCGAATAGCGCCGCCTTAAGTTAGCAAATTGTCTCCCCTTTTCCAGTTTCTTCTTCTTAGTTCGCCTTAAGGTGATGTCAAATTAAAAACGTCACTGCGTTATGTAGCTACATAAAATAAGATAAAACTCTTCAAAGTACACCCTTAATTCAATAAACCCCCTTCCTCCGCCCTTACCCCTGCTTGACGGTGACCTTAAAGCGGCACTGACCTAAATTAGTTTAGGAACACAATACAACCCCCCTCCGCGCGCATTTCCATGTGACCACGTGAGTCCCTCCCCCCTCCCCACCCCCTCAACCCTCCGTGCACCGCGGGAGGTGGCATATTCAAATAGGTAGCTGCCATTTGGTCGAGATTGTATTTCTTATATCCAAGAAGGAAACAGTAAATTTTCTCCGAAAACATTAGGTTTTTTTTCCGTTTTCAATGTTTTGTATTGGATTCGGTGAAATGATGTACTTTATCTAATCAGTTTTTCAATCTATTTTAACGACTAATTCAAATTTTAATACATGGAAACAAAATATTTTTACTTTTTTTACATTAGCTCCATACAGTATACCATGGGGAAATCTGTCGTCTCTGGGGTGCTATGTGGAGGGTAAAGGAAAATAAAGGAAGGCGGAGTCACCAAACATAGCGTACTACTTGCGATGACATATGGCAAGTAGTACGCTATGTTTATGAGGTGTTATCCAATAAAGGTGGTTATACAATAATGGTTTCCGAGGCGGCGGTATTCATACCCGCCTCCCAAATTGAGAATGAGTAGGTACATGTAAGAATTTTGTGAAGATGTTATGGTTGGTAATGTAAGTTATAAAATACTTCAAATTTAAAAAAAAATAAAGGGCCCATTAATTCGTTGCGTTTTTATATTTTCACGGTCAAAAGTAATTTCGTTATTTGTATTTGGAGTGTTATGCCGTGTTGCGCTACCGCCTTCTTTAGCCAACGTTTCGGAAGGCGTTACAATGTCCATCATCAGGGCAGATGTGTTATTGTGTAGAAACATTGGCTAAAGAAAGAGGTAGCGCAAAACGGTATAACATCCCAAAAACAAATAACGAAAAAAAAATGCATTTTTTTATATTTTTTATTTTAATTGTTTATTCCAGACCTCGGGGTGGGTCGTGCAGTCCTACAAATTCCATATTATACATATAGTTTATCCAATTAAAACTAAAAATATTGCAAGATCTGCAAAGGAAAAAGAAAATAAGGTAAAATAATAATATGATGCACGTAATGATTCACTAACAAAAGATGAAATAAGGTAAAATAATAATATGATGCACGTAATGATTCACTAACAAAAGATGAAATAAGGTAAAATAATAATATGATGCACGTAATGATTCACTAACAAAAGATGAAATAAGGTAAAATAATAATATGATGCACGTAATGATTCACTAACAAAAGATGAAATAAGGTAAAATAATAATATGATGCACGTAATGATTCACTAACAAAAGATGAAATAAGGTAAAATAATAATATGATGCACGTAATGATTCACTAACAAAAGATGAAATAAGGTAAAATAATAATATGATGCACGTAATGATTCACTAACAAAAGATGAAATAAGGTAAAATAATAATATGATGCACGTAATGATTCACTAACAAAAGATGAAATAAGGTAAAATAATAATATGATGCACGTAATGATTCACTAACAAAAGATGAAATAAGGTAAAATAATAATATGATGCACGTAATGATTCACTAACAAAAGATGAAATAAGGTAAAATAATAATATGATGCACGTAATGATTCACTAACAAAAGATGAAATTTCGAAAAAAGTTAATTTTTTTTTTAAATCTTTGTAATCAGGAATTGGCTCCATCTCTTAAAATGGGACACTGCCAGAAGTGGAATGCTGCCATCGCAAGGCGTTTCGCTCAAGGCTAGTCGCGTTCTGTTATTGGTGATCAGTTTTTTGATTAGTGCTCGGAATCCGGGAACGCATCCTTCGTCAAGCATCTCGGTAGCACTACAGCACCAGGACAACCCAAAAAGCGTTCGATATGAATTGTTGTACTGTCTTCCATTCTTTTTAGTGATGTTTCTTTTTTATATGAATACCGCACAAGAGTCCCAACTGCTCCCGTCTGGAGCCATTGAGACTATGGCATCCCCATTGAGACTATGGCAATTGGGGTGTGTTGTGAGGTTGAAGGTAGTGGGGAGGGAAAGGAGATAGGGACGAGGAAGGTGGGGAAGTAACTGGCTATTCAGATCTGGTCACTAAACACGGCTAAAGCCATTTCACGCATGTCGTTGCGTGAAATGGCTTTAGCCGTTTTTGAATGGTGGTCTTACACCAGGTCGATACTGATAGTATATTGCTCTCTGGAACTGTATATTATTTTAAATGAATAAATTGTGAAATAACACAAATTAATCAAATAAAATTTATTTGCCACGATTGCCGGATTCGATCCCGCGGCCTTAGGAATGCGAGTCAAGAGCCTTACCGCTGGACTACGCCGGCCGTCATTGTTGTTGAAGTTGGTCCACAGCTCCGAGGTATATAGGCTTGTGCAATAGGTGTTAAAAAGTGGCCTTTTTGTCCCTGGGCTACACTTGTTCAATCTTCGAGAAATCATATTTTTGCTCTAATGCACATATTTTCAAAATCCGGCTCCAAGGTTTTTTTAAAATTTGAAACATAATATGTTTCGATTTTCAAGCCTTCCAATTTTAAGCAGGTTGACTTTAAGAGAATGTACGTACTGTAAAGCTTCCAAAAAATATAATATTATATGAAAGCTCATAATAGCAATCTCATCATGTTTTTCGACCTGAAAAAATATCTCATAAATTTTTATCCCCGTTTGTTGAAGATTGCGGTATTATGGGTTCGAGATGGGTCTGGGATCTGGGACTTGGCACCCCGAGATCCTCGGCGCTTCCTCCGCAGGTGTTATCCGACCGTAGATCACCCGTCTCCCTTTGTGCTGCTGGCACTTTGGTCCTCTGAGCCATAAATCAAGCCCACAATCGCTGGAGGCTGGTGCGGAACGGAGTGAGAAAAGGCTTCGAGCTTTGAGACGTGTTTTTTGAAGAATCGACGGAATTGATAACGTTAGAAATGTATCTTTTATCGTGTTTTAAAGAGAGCAATCCATGCATTTAAAAACAATTATAGTTTCAAGGGTCGTAGATCAATCTTCACGATTCGTGATAATTAATAATTTTAAAGCGGGGTATGTATACCCGCTCAAAAAGAAAAAGATGGAGAGATTTGTAAATACGAATGTTAGAGAGAGCGCCATAATACTAAAAACGATAAATTTTCAGCTAAAATTGTGGAAACCTTTAATAAAACAAGACTAGTTAAAAAAAAGCAAAAATCTCGTTGAGAATATCTAAAATAGTACTAAAAAAACATACATATACATTGTCCCATACACATATGCACAAACACACCCCTTCCCCCCCATATACACACATTTTGGTTTGTGGTCTATAAAAAATGATTTAAGGATTTAAATATCCTAATAAGGAACTCCAGTGAAAAATATTGTGGCTTTAAAAAAATGTGTTCATATAGGCCAATAAACGCTGATTCTGAATATATAAGTTTTATTAAATAATATTTATCGTAGAGTTTTTAAAAAAATATTAAAAAGTCCATTTAAAAACAGTTCATTAAAACACCCTGTCAAGTTGGTATTATTGAATTTGTGAGGCGTGACGTCACCGCTTCCATAAAACGCTCCAATGCTGAAATTCAAAATGGCGGCCGTCGAACAGCTGATTCCAGTTCCATACGAAATTCATGCTTCGGTTTCCTTAATATTGATTTCGATTCGTAAAGCTAAAAAAATAATAATTTCAAACAATTTTTATACCAATCTCCCGTAATAATATTGAAAAATATAATAATATAATAAATATAATATAATAAATAAATAATTACACCTAAATAACGTTTTACTTATTGAATAGTTTCATCACTTCTTCATACAAAATGACAACACCTGTTGAAAATAACTAAAACTTTTGGCCAGATGACGTCACAAGGCCAGATGACGTCACGGTGGTTTTCGGGGGATCTTGAAAAATTAAAACTTTCAAATTTATTTTAACTATTAAGACTAACTATAAAAATAAAAATAAATATGCAGTTATTTAAGTTAGAAGGTGACTGGAGAAAAATGGACTGGAGTTCTCTATTACGAACCCCTTTTTGGTTATGGTTTTCACAATTTGGAAAATTAAATTGTTTAAAATGATCGTAAAATATTTAAATATATATGCCTGAGCTTCGCAAATAAAAAAAAACTTGCTTTTAAGCGATGTCAACCTTCCGATAGCTGATGATGTTACTTAATATTATATCTTGATATTGTAATAAATCTCTTTTTTAATTTTCGTTAATTATGCCCTGCATTCTTTCTAGTTTTCCGTGTTTGTAATACGATCACTTGCCATGATTTTCACGACACATAACACGCCTTAGGGGTCTCACTTCTATTTCATTCAGTCTACTTTTAAGCTTCGTCTGTCATTTCTACACCTTATCTTCTGTTAGTGCCAGGACTTCTTCGTGGACTGCTCCACAACTCACCGTTATGTCAATTTATTGATATTATCACCCAGAAATGTTTGATTTTTTTGGTGCATCATCCATGATTATTTTACAAATTAAAAAACTTGTGAAAAACATCATGAAAAAAATAATTATTATTTGGTTTAAAATCACCAAAAATTCTGCTGTGTATTCGCTAAATTGGCGCTAATCAGATTATGAAATTAGCTGCAGGCATAACTATGTATTAACACGTCAGGCAACGCAAACACCGGAGGCAGAGTGATGAGAGGCAAAATCGTATGTGTACACGTGTACAGTACCTACCTAGTATGTTGTACGTGTACTTATAGGACTAGGCAGTTCCTATTACGTACAGTACCGGGCATTACAGTACAGGCACCGGGCTCAGGGGAAGTGTCGGACAAGTTAGTTCTGCCGTGATAACTGGCGCATTTAGTTCTCTAGTGTTTGTACAGACAGTGTAAACTGGAAGAGTGTCAGTACTCTACAGTCAAGGGAATATTAAAAGTTCACTTAATTTTTTAAAAGTATTTATTCTTTAATTTATATTGTTATTGGCTAGTATAATAAATCATTAAGTTAGGGGTCTAATTGTCTAAATTTTTGATGAACATCAAATCAACGATCAGCAGCACCATTGTTTATTACGTACTGGAATCCAAAAGGTGATCAGCATTTTAGCGTAACGGTCACGTTTTTATGCACGTTAATTAATTTTTTTAAGACTAAGCTTTCGTTCGTTGTCGATTAATTGACATCAGAAATTGTTAATTGAAATTAGTTTATGTTTTTAATACAAAATACATCTGAGTCTCCTAATTCTATTTACCAATCCTTACATATTAACTAACTTAGAAAATACACAAAAGTTCTTTGCGTAGAGGAGTTTATTCCACGCAAAAAGATTTAATCTTCAATTTATGTAACTAAGAAAAATGTGACACTGATATCCTATGTTTAAGCAAAATTTATTGCGCACCCTTTCAAAGCTTTAGCGTGCATATTAAAGAGTCTGTAGTAACATATTAAGTGCAGTGAAGAGTAAACAGCAAATTCATTCCAGAATCTTACTCGTGACGCCAAACAATCGAAAGGCAAAACAATTGTTCTCATATGGATCAATATCGATTACCGTAATTTGTTCAATACCTAAAAAAGAATCATGTTCTCTGGAAACCTCCGGAAAAAAACCATTCCCATGTTCTGAGTGCAATTATTAATGTTCTCAAAAGTTACCTTGAGAAATTTATATTCTTAAGAGATCTGTTTAGAATGCAAGTACTGATGTTCTTACCATCATTTCGAAAGATTTACATTCCTATTAGCTTTGTAAAGAAACCATTTCTTTGTTCTGAAAGCAATTATTGTTGATTTCGTTAATTTTCTTCTAAGAATTTTATTCCTGCGAACTCTGGACTGAAACCATTCCTTTTTTCTGATGAAATTGTTGATGTTAATAATAACAATAACGTTTGGATGATTTATATAGCACCATTTTTGTGAGAAAATCACATAAAGGGCTCAAATGTTCTGAGCCCTGAAGAGCAACCATTTCCTATTTTTCAATTAATTAATTTTCATTCATTTTCAGAATTACACTCCTGCGAGGTTCTAGAGAGAAATCATTCCTTGTTCCGGATGCAGTTAATAATGTTATAGAAATTTCCTAAATAATCATATTCTTGCGAGTTTCTGAAGAGAAACAAAGGGCTTGACACTCATTATTCAATATTTACTTTGCTTTTGATGCGAATCACTCATTCATTATGAGGTGCTTGATGTGTGAGGTTCCACTATAAAACTAAAAAACGTATTTAATTTGTTAACAATGTAATGATTTTCACGTTTTATAAGTTTTTAAAGGATATTAAAAATTAAGTATGAATCTGTGGTTATAACGCTACTGGCACTGAGTCGATAAACCTCTAATATGAACTGGAGCAATCAGTAATACAAACGCAACCTTTCTAAGTCGGTGAGATCTCTTGATATCCCGCCCCTTATAAGATGAAAAACGTTTTTTTAGTACACGATTCTCTGGACTACTTTCAAAGTGCCACTAATTAAACGATGCCCAGCGTGTAATGAAGACTGAAACCACATAATTATTTTTTAATGTAATTATTTTTCTCGTTAAATACCTGTAACAATTATTTTGACCCTGACTGTACTGTGTACTTGCGAACATTTATTGCATTAATAAAAAAGCGTTAACACGTTGTGTGAACAGCTAAATCCTTCTTGGAAAATCCAGTTTGAAAACAGTAAACAGTTAAACATTGTACGTAAACATGTCAGGAAAATTATTAATAACCTGCATTAAAAATGAATGATCTACAAGCGGACGCAACTTCAAACAATGCGAAATATTTTCACAACTTGTGGGGTAGATGGCAAGTGTTTCCCTACATTTAGTGACTAAGCAGTGGTGTTCGAGTTCAAGTGATGACGATTTTCCAGGTCTTGCCGGCGTATGGCGAGATTCTGTACAGCCGTTGCGTGGCGGGTCGGATCGGGAGAAGCTAGTTGATGGAGTCTCTTTTACCTTTCTAGCTTCACTCTGTCGACCCCAACGCCTTGCATTACAGTGGGGGCGATGTTTCGTACGTCCGTCACTCCTTTTTTTTAGAAAGAAAGGCAAACATTCCCGGGTTACAAATAACCCAACAACGTTTGAAAATCTCCTACTGCCACCACAGTAAGCGGAAAATGTTGCCTGTGTCGTGATGGAGGGCTTAGGCAGCCGAGGATTGAACACGCGACGCTCGGGTGCCCACTTAGCCACTGACCGGTCACGGACACATTGTCTCCCAAATTCCTACCAACCACTTTTCTACTATTTCTACTAAAACTTTTCATTCCCAGAACTTTCTTTCCTGCCTTTCCTCAAAAATACCCTCCACACAGCATCCCCACATATGACAGAGGCCCCGAGGGAAAATATTTTCTTCAGAGCCTCCCGTGTGGAACTAAAGTAAAACAAAATTTATATTTATAGCTCAGATACGGTTCTAGATTTTAACGCCCAAAAGTATTTTTGTTACTTGTTTTTGGGGTGTTATGCCGTGTTGCGCTACCTCCTTCTTTAGCCAACGTTTCGGATAGCGTAACAGGGCAGATATGTAATTACACATGAAAGAAGGAGGGAGCGTAGCACGGCGTAACACCAAAAAAAAATAACGAATATATTTATAGCAATTATTAGGTTGTAATGCAAACAAGTGTTTTATTTGTCCTGGGATCTGCGCGATTCTCAAAGCCAGAAGACAAAAAATGTTGAATCTATTTCATAGGCTGAGGCAAAATTATAATCATTTTCCATGCAGTTTACGTTACTGGCAAATAATTTAACCCAGTTGAAAAGTTTTCAGTTGGGTAAACCGCTGATGTTCAGTTCGGAGTAACTCTAAACAAAGTTGGCAGAGATGAAAAAGGAAAATTATTGTAACAACTACTGAACTAGTTCTGAAACATTTCTGTGATTGTTTATTGCACAAGTTGATCTACAAGCTACAAGGAATGTGGAAATATTGCAACTTCTCCACCGGATGGCAGTCGAAAACGACCTGGTATTAGATATCAGTTTAAAATATTGCCGCAACTGTGTCCATCTCCATTCCAGTACCCGTTTCTTCTTTTGGCTGATTATATGCACTGAGAGATCACTTAAGAGATGCTCATTGCACAGAGGCTTCTTTAACGTAGTCGATATTAAAGCACTCATTTGATCATTGCACGGGTTACTTCAATAAACTGATTGTTCCTGGAGTTATTGTTCCGAATGTTACACGTAGATAATATTGGACACACATCTTGTCGGAGGTATAAAGGTAGTAGGTTGGTGGAGGCAGGGAGATGTGTATAGTTGTGTCAACAAAATACATTTTCAAAAGTCAGATTACGAAGAAAACTTTTCTCACAAAATCTTTTGACAAAAATTGAAATTTATTTGAATTATGTAATAATTTCACATTACAATTTATTTTATTTATTAGTTTTATTTTAGTAAATTGTACATTTAAGTTTACAATTTCCTAATTAATTATATCATTTCATATTTCAAACTATATTTTTTTCATGTTTTATGTATCTCCTACAATACGTTTTGAACTTTTCAATTGGTGCGACCTTTAAAGTTTCTGGTAGAGTGTTGTATAACTTCATCCCTTTGTATAGTAAACTATTTTGCGTATTCGTTTTGTCCTTTTTTGTAGCCTGATTTCCTTGCAAGTCCTTGTGTTATGTCCGTGAATGTCCTTGTTGTATATAATTTTGTTTAAGAAGTATTTTGGTAACATGTTGTTCACTATTTTATGAATAAATAATAGCATTATCACAATTACCATGCTAGGTTTAAGCCCATAAATTATGGCAGCAGTATTTAAGATATATTACAATGTAATAATAAGAATAATAAATAAATACTAAAAATAAATATTTTGAAAACAAAAAAAAATATGTTGCATTAAACATGCTCGTAGACCTCGACAAAAATTGGTTGTCTGTAAAGTCGGTTTACGGACGATAATTTTACGTGATAACGACATATAATAACGATGAAGTTGAAGAGAGATAGATGCATCACAAGCCGAACGCTTAGGCCGAACGCTTGTTCCGCGCTCTCGCTTGTACGCTCGGCTCAGGCGGAACGTGACAATGAGTCATGCTTTTTCGTGAGTGCAGCCGGCGTTCATCGATCTATAAGTCAAAAAGTGCTGAATTTTTTTCTTATGTGAATACCGCACAAGAAACCTAACTATGGCATCCCCAATTGGGGTATGTTGTGGGGCTCGAATTAGAAAGGTGGGGAAGGAGATAGGCAAGGGCTTTTCAATCAACTCGGTTTCAATTCTGTTGAATGTTGGTCTTACACCAGTGCGATACAGAGAGTATCTTCCACAAATTATAATATTTACAAGTATACTGTGGTAGTTTTTAGTGGCCAGCTCTGAAAATCTAGGAACTTTACAACCATCCTCTTTCCCATCTACTACTTCCCTTCTCCACACCCATCAGCCACAAAGTATACCCATTTGAGGATGCCTTAGGCACCAGGCGGTTTGGAGCCCTTGGGAACCTCGTGCGGTTCTGAGGATTATATCACCACTGAGCGTGCTACTTTGGCATGTACATTGTACATCTCTTTTGTTAAATTCTTTGGTTTTTAAAAAGGTCTGGAATTCAATATCTGTAGCATTTTATTACAAAAATCTTGAAGCTCCGGCTCTACACAAGACGCCCGGAGGAAAATGATTTCCCTCGTGGCCTGTATCATCTTTGCGGATGCTGTTTGGAAAGTCTTTTAAAGGAGAGGAAGGAGAATAAATTCTGGGAATTGAAAGGGTATAGGAATGGATAAGAATCTAAGAGTCAGTGATCATCATAATCAAACGATCTTCCTCAACCGGTCTCTACTGATCCGGCCCGCCGCGCAACCAACATGAAACCCGGGCACCCATCTTAAGTAAACCTGGGGCAGAGATGTTGGTTAAGACGACATAATTCCCTAAAATATATTCAGAATCTTAACGACGTAAGTAAAGAAGCCGTGTATACAAATTGCGACTCGCGACCCGTGTATTGAACGGACTTAATGTCAAGTTTGCTCTATCAAAGAAAAGAAGAAGAAAAATAATGTGGGAATTTTAACGACGTAAGTGAAGAAAACGTTTAAACAAATATACGCTCGCGGCACGGCATATTGGATGGACGTACGGTCGAATTCGCCCTAACAGGCCTCGAGATTCGACCTTTCCGCCGGGTTCATTTTAATTAATTCTGAAGAACGTGTTACTAATATTTAAAATGTTTCTTAACGAATCCCTCCGAAGTTATTAATTCATCGTCTAGAAAAATAATATCTGGTGCTCACCGCTAAATTTATAGTAATGTACGAGAAATAAAATTTTCAAACCGTTCTACGTAAAATATATTAATGGTGAGGTATTGTTTTTATTAACCTTAAAAATAAATAACTTACATCCCCGGGTCGCAGTTTGAAAAATAAAAGTTATTATATTTACGAATTTATCGGAATTTATTAAAATGTGAGCCTTGAGCAAACTCCCAATATTAGGGTATTATACCACCTTAACCAATAAATGGTTCTCGGGGCGACGGTATTCATGCTCCACATTTTCTAATAATCTCTTATATCTCTGTTCAAGGGATCTACGATTCCAAGCCATCAAAAACCATGACATTAAACGAACAGGAGAAAAATTTCAGTTTGACTGATTTTTTTTCTTTCGCTGCGTGTTTTCATTCATCAGTTCTTTTAATTATAAGAATAATTTAATATTTCATCTCCCTCTACTGTAAAGAAGGAAAAAGACCAACCCAAATTACATAATATCCACAGAACATCACTTTAACTTTCAGCCATGTTCTAATCCCACTATTTCTCTTCAGTTTTTCCCTCCAATATTCAACCTGTCAAAACCAACTCCTTTGTTTTTGTATGCCGACGTTAAAAACGGAGAACATTCAAATTTTGACACAACAAATAACAACATTCATAGTTTTTTTTCGTTGTCCGATTTTGTTGTTGTATTTATATTTGTAGGATGGATTTAAATCGTTTGAATATTTATTTTAATCTAAACAAACGGACAAAAGATTAACTTAGTCAATTCATTTGGTGACGGGCAATTGTACAATTATTAATTATGTAATACAGGTATGTCACAAAATGAGACACTACAGAATTGTTAGAAATAGATAATATGTACTCACGAATAAAGCAATTAAAAATTGTACCTATCTACTAACGTACGTTACGAAGATAATCTTAAAGCCTGAAAAGATTGTGGTGGAGTCTGGAACCAGCTCCGGCATGGCCAATGTAGAATGTTTCGGGGCTGTAATAAATAGGGTAGGAGAATGATTGAAAACAGAGCCCGGGCGGTTGATTTTGCGGCAGTTTCCTGCTGTTTATATCTGCACTGCATATCTGCATATCTGCACTGCAAGAAACCATCTAATTGTTTTGCTGATTTCCAAATATTCCAGTATTCCAGCATCGCTTCTCCTTTAATTGGGGCGAGGGATGCTATAGGTTAGTTTTTCACTCACCGCTCAGGGTTACAGTTATGATCCCTGGAAGGGATGTCACAGCTGTGCGATAAAAGGTCATGTTTTAGCTATAGAGAGCAAGTTTATTCCCAGTGCCTACGGCGCTACTTCAAGTGAACCTCTGGCAAGACTGACCCAAGCGAGGCTTCGTAAACCGTCTACTTTGGAGTTCAACTAACCCAGAGGGAGAAAATCCTCGATGGTAAAACAAAAGGGAGGACTGACACAGGTGTTACCTGTTTGTCAGTGAACCCATAAAGTTGTTAAAATTTATTTCACTGCTTTGGTATTGTTGAACTGCCATAAATAAGTGTCATGCTAGCAAATTGATTGTACCCAAAATATAGACTAATTGGATTTCCCGTTAAATGTGTTGCATTTATTTAATGATTCCGTTACAGCATAGTTAACGCCATTTTAAGCAACGTTTTGACTCTGAATTATGTTGTCACCAAGACGATACTGAGAGTATTAACTACTCTAGAACATATTTCAAATATAAATTCCCACTACATATTATTTTATCATTGAAGACAATATTATATTTAGATATTAAACTCAATAAAGTTTGTTGAAAATTTTTTTTTTATTTATGATGTAAAATTAAAATCGTAAAATGATAGAAAGATAATTTTTTTCCCAGTCAGACTGTCAAGAATTTGAAACATACATGGTGCCCAGAAACTAATGTTCCCAGCGGTAAACTAGTTAATTTACTCACATTTTTGGTCGATTGTAGTATAACTTTTTTTGGGACCAAAATAGGAATTTTTCAGGTCAAATTTAAAAATAATCGATCACTGCGGGGTTACTAATTAGCTGTTAATTGTCTTTAAAAAAATTTAGAATTTTTGACCAGGCTCCAAAAGTTTTTTAATCCTGAAAAAAAAAAACAGAAACCCTCAGATCGAAAAAAAAACGTTTTTTGGATCTCTTTGTGACGTGATGTGGATTGACCGGTTTATTATTCTGCGTTTTGTGCGTTCTATTCTGACTATTGTTTAAACATACATTAATTGTAAAAAATATGATAAAATTGCCTGCTCACTCAAAGGGATACAAAAAATTATCAGGTTATTAACCAAAACGTGTTCAGCGTGATTATTTATAGATAGAATATTCTATTTCCTGAATTCGATCTGCTGACCAAACCACAAACCAATACAAATGTCATTTGATCTTTCTGATATTGATATTAAAATGGAGGAAAAAAAGACAATAAATCTAGATTACTCGCCTTACATACGTTTACAGCTAACTAAAAGCGATTGTATGCGTTTTCAAACAAAAAATTTCCAAGAATTATATAAGGGATGCAAGAAAAGAGTAAGTGTCGGAGTGAAAGAACGAAAGAAACGCCTGGAAGAGGAAGAGGGAATAAAAATGACCAAACACTTCCAAGAAAACATTAAACTGTTTTGGAAGGAGGTCAAAAGGTCCCGGAGTAGTCCAGAAAATGGAAGCCTGAAAGTGATAAAATCGAAAGATGGAAGAATGTTGACGAATGAAGAAAAAATAAAAGAGAGATGGATGAAATACTTTGAGGAAGTCTTTGAAAGCAACCCGGATGATAGTGAGTCCAGCATCGAATCGGGTATGAACGATGACGGAGCGAACGTTATCAAAATCAGCATGGATGAAATTAAAAAATCGATTAAATGCATGAAGAGTGGTAAGGCTGTTGGTTTAGACAATATTGCTGCCGAATACTTTAAAGGAGATAGCCATATTATTCTCACAAGGTTGTGCAAACTTTTTAATCAGTGTTTAGAGGAGGGTTACACGCCATTAGATTGGAGAAGGGCTGTAATCATGCCGTTATACAAAGGTAAAGGGTCACGTATGGAATGTGGGAATCATAGGGCTATTAGCCTGCTAAGTTCTGTCGGCAAGCTGTACGGAAGAATATTGATTGAAAGGGTAAGAATGGGAACAAAAGATAAAATATGGGATGTGCAAGGCGCCTTTATGAGTGGAAGGGGATGCATGGACCAGATTTTCTCCTTGCGTATGCTCACTGAGAAGTTTCTGGCGAAAAACCAGAAACTCTTCTGCGCCTTTGTAGATCTACAAAAAGCATACGACCGAGTCGACAGGAAAAAGCTAAAAGGTATTGTTCAAGTATGGAGTGAATACAAATCTCATACAGGCAATTGCGTCTCTGTACAAGGGAAGCGTTGCGTGTGTTAGGGTGAACGGTGGTTTTACGGGGTGGTTTGACATCACAAAAGGTGTTAAGCAAGGCTGCGTAATGTCACCATGATTATTCAATCTATACATCGATAATTGTACGCAAGAATTGAAAGAGTTGGGATTGGGTGCGAAATTGAGTAATCTGTTGTCTGTTGTAAGCTGATGATGCGGTGCTGATTTCTAACTTTATGGAAGATTTACAGTCTCTAGTGTCTAGGATGAACGAAGTATGTATGAAAAATGAGTTAATGATGAATGTAAGTAAGTCTAAAGTCATGGCGTTTGAAAGAGAAAGTGCGAGAACAGTGTGTGATATAGTTGTGAACGATGAATACTTGGAGCAGGTGGATGAGTTTGTGTATCTGGGTAGTATGTTTACGAGAGATGGGAAGGCTGATAGAGATATCGAAAGAAGGGTAAATGCCGGTAACTCCGTTAATGGAGGACTGAATGCCGTTGGCGCTAATAAAAAACTGTCAAAAGGAGCGAAACTAGCAGTCCACAATGGAGTCCTGGTACCTACCCTGATGTATGGCAGTGAGGCATGGAACTGGCAGAGGAAGGATGAAAGTAAACTGAATGCTGTAGAAATGAGATCCCTGAGGCGTATGTGTTGTAAAACCATGTATGATCGTGTGAGAAATGTGGAGATCCGCAAAGAATGTAAGGCTGATGTAAGCGTAATGAGTAAGATTAAGAAAGGGACCCTCAGATGGTTTGGGCATGTAGAGCGAATGAACGAAGAAAGTAGTGTAAGAAGAATATATGACGCAAATGTGAATGGTAGAAGAAGTCGGGGACGCCCGAGGAAGACATGGCACGATCAAGAGAATCAGATACTTGAGTCGGGCCATGTCAAAAGCCAGAATAATAGAAGAGTATGTATGAGACGATGTATGAATGTGAGTGAAGCAAAGAGTGTGTGCCAGGACCGAGTTGTTTGGCGGTCCTTCTTCTCTGCCTACCCCTGCGGGGAAACGGCGTGATGGTTAGTTAGTTAGTTAGTTTTAATTGAAGAAGATAGACTTTTCGAAATAGTCAATAGGTGTTCCATATAAATATAATCGGATATTTTTATCCGAGACACTATCTTGGTTAAAAATAAATTCGTTAGAACTTTGTAATCAGATAAAAAAGTGGCAGCAAAAAAAATTGAAAAAATTATTTGAGGATTAATATTGATGAGGCAAATGTGAAACGCCCGAGGAAGACTTGGCACAATCGAGTGAATCGGTAAAGCGCGTTTTCATCCCCGACAAAATCCCATAATATCCCCTAAAAAATATTTACTAACACTTAACCTAACCTAACAAAAAATGGGACAAAAATAAAACATAAATTCTGAGACAGTAATTTATTTAAAAAAATAGTAATATGGGACAAAAATAATACCAATAATTTATTGTCTGAACTGATGTCTGTTTTATTTTGTCCCATTTTATGGTTAGGTTTTAGTAGATAGTTTGATGGGGGGTGTTCTGTCCGTAGGATATTTTGTCGGAAGATATTTTGTGGGGATATTTTGTCGGGATATTTTTTCGGATGATATTTTGTAGGGGATATTTTGTCGGGATATTTTTTCGGAGGATATTTTGTCGGGGATATTGTGTCGGGATATTTTTTCGGAGGTAATTTTGTCGGGGACATTTTGTCGGGATATTTTTTCGGAGGATATTTTGTCGGGGATATTTTGTCGGGGATATTTTGTCGGGGATATTTTTTCGGAAGATATTTTGTCGGGGATATTTTTTCGGAGGATATTTTGTCGAGGATATTTTGTCGAGGATATTTTTTCGGAGGATATTTTGTCGGGGATATTTTGTCGGGGATATTTTTTCGGAGGATATTTTGTCGCGGGATGAAAAGTTGCGGAATCGAATGAATCAGATACTTGGGTCGGAGAACAAGAGTCAGAATAACAGAAAATTGTGTGTGAGAACGAGTATAAATGCTAACAAAGCAAAGAGAGTTATTTAGTTTTAATTTGAAATATAAGATCGACAAAAATGACTCAAAATCAATAGATACGAATGGCTGAGTTGGTTAAGGCGCTGTTTCCCGATAAGACACATAAAGTGTAAAAACCATAGAAAAAAAAAAAGAATTGCAAGCATAAAAAATTTAAAAAATTAATAATTCTATTATAGATTTATAAAATTAAATTATATAGATATGTAAAGTATAAAAGTATAAAATCAATAGAAATTATAAGTAGAAGAGCAAAAAATATTTGAAACAAATGTAGGCAAGAAAAAAACAATTTAAATAATATACAATAATTATTGAAATGATGATTTGATCAACGTATCGTAAAAATCCAATTAGTTGTAAAGAATGTTAAGGGACGTACTCGACTTACTTTAATCAATGATTCCTGACAGTATTGGAGTAAGAAATGTAAATAAAATTTTGGAAAGGCGGGGTCGGGGTGAGGGGTCACTCGACAGTTTTAGAAGAAAAAAAATTGCAGCAAAAATGTCACAGGAGACTAAATTTTAAACACATTTTTTACTCCAAATAATGCCAGAAATCACTGGTAAATGAAAGTCGAATACATCCCCTAAAAACCCGTATAATGTAGGTTTGCTTATCTACTTGAAGACAAATCTTAGAAAATATTATTGTAATAAGTGGGTTTTTTCCGAATTTATTATTTTATTTTATCACTTTATTTTTTGTTATCTTTACGTTAATTGAAAAATTTATGTTATAATACGAGTTATAATCGTTATAATACGTTATAATATGTTATAATCGTATATCATAGACCATCTCATTCAAGAGAACAACCGCTCTTTCCTGGAACATAACAATATACAACCAGCTTCTTAGTTTTGGCACCTTTCCACGTTACGCCTTTATGCATATTGAAGTGTCCCTCGGGATGTCCGAAGGGAGATTTACATCCCCCCATCACCCCCACCCACCTCAGGGTGCCTCGCCTTGAGACAGATCTCAGATGCAGCCCCCAAGGTTACTTTACCGGAGCCATCGTTATTTCAATTTATGCAGATGAATATTTTACACAGTTTGCTTATTTGCAATTCACACTTCCTAACAGAATCGCATCTTCATAAAGTTATATTTATAAAATAACCGTGAAAATCTCAAATCGTGTTTTATATTATTATGTATTTATTTGTGTATTTATTAATATATTATAGTTTTTTTTACATTAACTCGACACATGAGGCCGAGAAGAAAATAATGCACTCAGGATGTGAGTCATCTTTGGGGAAGCTGTGTTGAAGGATTTTTTAGGGAAAGGAAGGAGAGGAAGTTATGGGAAGGAAAAAGGGTGCGTAAGAACCTGGGGGTTTATGTGTCCAGGAGTGACGGACGTATGAATCCATTCCTCCCACTGCAAGGCAATGGATCGGGAGAGTCCGGCTGGAGAGGTCAAAATTTCTTCCTTAACCAGTCACTTTCGATCTTGCCCGCCTAGATAAACCTCGCCCCATGAAGCGGGGCGCTCCTGCTAAGCCACCAAACATAACGAACCACTTGGGGTGATTTAAGACATGTGTGTTGGTTATCCAATAAATGGGTTACGGGGCGGCGGTACCCATACCCGCCTCTCAAATTGGTAATCATTGGCAATAGTTTTTATTGTTGACGAAACTGTTTGTTAATGATAAACTGAATACATATTATTTATTTATTTATTTGTAAGAGACAAACAGCTTTTACATTAAATTAGATACATACATATAAAATTAAATTAAGTTGAAGATGGAGTTTTATAAGATCTAAAAATTAATTTTTGGTGAGGAAGAGAGGGAAGAGGAAAATAGGATAAGGATAGGAGATGCTCCCTATAATCCCTTTAATAATCTACTAATATAAATAATTAACGTAATGACATATAATCATCACGTGGTTTTGTTGGTGTGAAAATGGGAATAAAACTCAGTTTGTATTCAGATAATCGGATTTTTGTAGTCGGTCTACGATGCTACGACCGAGTACGTAAGCCAGCTACGTAAATTCAATTCCAAATGCAGATAAGCTGTAAAATCGCCGCTTTGTGGGACTAAGTGCTATCTACTGGGTACTGAAAGTTAACTACCAACTTTTTTAAGCTTTCCAAAGCTTATATAAGCGTTTGTACTGGCATTTTCTAAAATACTTTTTTTACCAGTTTCCTTTTCATATAATTATTTCTATTTAAATTACCTCATTAGCATGGTAATATACCAAGACATTGAGTAGTCAAAAAATTACAGAAAGAACGTGAGTGTCAATTTGTGGAAAATCTAAATAATATATCCACCCACCCAAAGTACAATATGAAAATTGTCTATTGCGTTTAAATACACTTTTAATTGCCATTTTTTTTCTTTGGACATCGTTGATCATGTTTTAGCCTTATTTTCGTATTTCACACAAATCTACTTTCTCAATTTCGTCACAAATATATGGTGTCCTGAAACTAGTGGTGCAAAGGTCAGTACTCAGGACAGAATAAATATTTATATACTTTGATGTCTGTAATGAACAGAAAGTTCATTCAAAAAATATTTTATTTAAAAAAAAAAAAAACCAAACTGAATAATCCACTGCCCAACTGGGTAAACAGGGTAATAAGCTCAAATATAATGATTACTATCGGTTTGAACAATCTTTTAGAATGCAAGAAACTTTGTTTACATCACATAATTTAGTTATTCATTTAAATAAAGTGATAAACAAAGTTATTTGTCTTTAAAAAAAAAAATAATGCCTTATTTTATTTTACGAAACTAAACTATGCTCTACCAAATAGTAAGTAAAAAACAACTTACAAACATTTTGATCTCTATGTACATGCAATCAATACAAAAGCTTAAAAAAATGCAGACCGCCTCAGAACAGGAAGTTATAGTGAGGAGGATTGTGAACGTTTTTAAATATATGCTTGCATTATAATTTGTACTTACATCATGCACAAATTTGCAAATGAAACTAATTACAAAAAAAATTGTAAAACTACATTATACACGTTAAAGAGTTGTTTTTCGATCTGATCATTTTGATTTTTTTTTTAAACTTTTTTTGACGACTAAAGCCTTCGGAGACCTTTAAATGTAAAAAACTGTAAAAACTTTTGGAACCCGGTATACATCTTCGATACTTTTAAAAGACAGTGAACAGCTGGTAGTAAATAGCCTCCGAACAACCGATATTTATCGAATTTCATCTTAAAAATTCTAAATTCTGACGGGATTTATTCGAAAACGAAAGCTCAAATCCAAAAATGTTATAATACGAAATCCACTCCAAATGTGATTTTTATTCACCTGTTCTCGCTTCTATCACTAGTTTCCGGACACCATATTGTTAAAACAATTGTAGTAGTTTTTTTTAAATCTGTTAAAATCCATCTTATAGAATCTAGTCATATTGTGATAGTCATTTAAATACTTATATTCAACTTTTTTCCACTTGTATATTTTAAAAAGAACCGGTTTACCCCTGCTTCTCCTGCTTACTTCTTAATACGGTTCCTCATTGCTAAAGATCGCGACCATCGAATTTCCATGGTGGACAAGGCTCCTTGCTGTTCTGCGCTGTGTGGAGAGGCAAGGACACCGTTGTACCGAATGCCAGTGATACTTGGTCACTGGTGACCTTCCCCTGCTCCTTTTGCATTTCACTTTGCCAGTGACTATGAGTTTCTCCAAGTTCGAGACATCAGTTTGGCGATCAGCCTGTTTAAAGTATATTTAAGTACACTGAATGCAGATAGTCGAGATCCTATCTTAGATGACTAGCTCTTCCTGAACGGACACGTTTTGTGCGTCTGCAAATTTGTTGGCTAATATATAAAATATGTAAATATTTCAGGTGGAAGTGAAAAATATCTAATGACGTTATTTTGATTACTTTTTAACACGCATGAATTCTTTATTATTATTATTATTATTACCCATTGAGAAACAGGTCACATAAAACAAGCTTAGTAATACAAAGATATAAAAATATCATAGCATATACAGGAAAATTTTATTTGATTGATTTGTTATTTCACAAATAATTCATTTAAAATAATATAAAGTATATTTGCGGCACGTTCCAGAGTGGAAAACGCTCTCAGTATCACCCTGGTGTAAGACCACCATTCAAAATTGAAACTTTGTTTGAAATGGCTTTAGCCGTGTTTAGTGACCAGATTTGAATAGCCGGGTACTTCCTCACCTTCCTCTTTCTCATCTCCTTCCCCTCCCCATTACCTTCAGGCTCACAACATAACGCAATTGGGGTTGCCATAGTATCACTGGCTCCAGACGGGAGCACTTAGGACTCTTGTGCGGTATTCATGGATAAAAAAAGTTAAATTATGTCCATCTGTAGCACAGAGAAATAAGTAACTCGAAAAGTTACTGGAACAACGTTGAAATGTTTTTTGAAGTGAAAACTTCTTTAGCACCGTTGTGATTTGAAACTCGATGAAGTGAAAACGAGCGACACTAAAAAGCGACAAACACATCCGTCTATAGGATTTAGCCTGCGAGAGAATGAGATAGCAATAAAATATTTATTTTTTTCACGGGTACTCGGTTTCAATATAATGCGATAAATCCACAGTCCCACGCAGACCTTCTTTGGTGTAATGGTTAATTTAGCAGGCCAAGGATCGAATCCTACGAAATCCAAATAATTTTTTTTGTAAAATCAATCTCCGATCTTTAAACCTCTCCAAAATTAAAGAAAAAAGCGACATCTGGCAACTCTTAAAAAGAAAATATATGCTTGAAAGATGAACAAATGCATAGGAAAATATGCACCTGGATTCGACGACAAAAATAAATATGGAAAAAAATCATCCTTTATATCAAATCATCATTGATAAAAAAATCATCCTTTATATCAAATCATCATTGATAAAAAAATCATCCTTTATATCAAATCATCATTGATAAAAAAAATGCTTCCTAATCTCCACACCCTTGTCTATTTTAGTTTTCTGAAGATTTCACTTCTACCGGACACTCTCATAAAGCATTTGGTATTGATTCGTTCAAAGCATGTAAAATTGATTAATTGAGATAATTCTTCCAAATTTACTAGTATGTTAAAAACATTGTCATAGAAGTTACTAATAGTTAGTTAATATAATTCGCTGAAAACTTATCAAAAACATGGTCCCCTCATCACAGGATCTCCTTGTGAGAAGGACTACGATATTACCCTGTATAATTATTTTTATTTATATTTAAAGTAATAATGTAAATAAATAATTAAAAAAAAATTATTAAGATTTTTGAAGTGCACAAAAGTCACAGTAGAAAAAGTCAGGAAAGAAAAAATTCCTTCCCGACGTACATTCCTAAACGCTTAATCTTTTCCACGTTAATAGGTCAGCGGTATAATGGCTAATATAAAGTAGGCAGTAGTTTAATACTAGGTTGTGTTTCATCTCGTACTGGCCGAGAGCCTCTGGGGGGGCGGTGGTGGTGTTATACGGCAGGGGGGGGGGGCGCTACGGCAGTGTGGCGAAGGGGGGCGGAGGGAGGCCAGGGTCATGCTGCGGATCGATATGAGCTTTCTGGGTCGTCCGCCCCCCCTTCCCACTGAGTTTGTAGGATTCCCTCCCCCCCGGCCGGGGGGACACCCCTCGACAGGGCTACCAGACACACGGATTCACCAGGAAATGTGATTTTGGGCATATCCGGAGGGGGGATTTCGATCTCACATCGATTGAATGGCCAAAAAATGAAAAAAAATAGTGCAGATTTAAAAAGGTGTCATTTTTTTTTAAACTTCTGTACAGTGGACAAAATTAAAGATTAGTAGATTAAACATATTCAACAAATATGAAGATGATAAAATTAATAAACATTGTTAACAAATATGAAGATGAGGTAGTCAACCCCAAGTGGTTCGCTATGTTTGGTGACTTAGCAGGGATGCCCCGGGTTCATAGGATGAGGTTTGTCCAGGTATTGGCGGCCGATGCGTCCCACCAGCCGTGTGGTGGACAAGATCGAGAGAGATTGGTTAGGGGAGGACTGTTATCCTCTCCAGCCGGAATATTTCCTTCCCAAAACTTCATCTCCTTCCTTTTCTTAAAAAAACCCTCCACACAGCATCCCCTAAGATGAAAAAGTCCCTGAGGGAAATTATTTTCCTCAGGGCTTCCTGTATGGAATTAATGGAAAAAAATAAACATAGTTAACAAATATGAAGATGAGGAAATCAACAAACATAGTCAGCAAATAAGAATAATAATGTTAAATAGTTTCAATGTCTTTCAACAGATGTCGTTAGAATAGGTAATTTTATGTATCTTTTACGTGCCTCAAAAGAGGTTCAATGACCAGTTCCTATGCCGCAGAAAAACACATTGGAATGGACGTTAAGTTCAGTAAAATATTCATTGTAAATAAGGCGATAATAAACACCACTCTTAACCCGACTAACCGAAGTATTATTGAAACTCCGTTTGTCGGTATTGTATCAGAGAAAACAACAGTACACCACAAACTCCCCGGAATCAGTGGGACTATGACATCCCCATTCGGTGTATTTTGTAAAGCTGCAGTATGTTTTGTTTATTTTTCCAACCGGTTTCGTTAGAGAATTACAATGATGAGTGTAAAATAAACAATGACGTATATCTTGTTTTTTTTTACATTTAAATCGAAATTTCAAAACTCTATAAGAGGATCACACACTGTGGAAAAAAAAACATTGCGCTTACCTAAAAATCTCAGGCTAAAGTGTGGTTCAAATTTAATGACGCAAACCTATATCACTTTAATAATAAATAGCTGTTTCGGTCAATCAAATTTGTGCTTTACAGTAGAAGAGTTACCATCACCTTGATTTTTTTTTTGTAAGTATTTTCAAGCTTTGTGCAAGAGACTAACCAATTCGCGATGACGTCACCACCTCAAATAAACAAACAGTCTTACGTACCACCGGAGTAGATATGCCAACCCTACCCGTGCGTCCCTTGCCACAGGGCCTACATTGCTACGAGCGCTACGCGAGCAGCCAGCGATAGTCGACAAACTACACAGTAACTTACAAACGCCATTTCAGCAGATATTCGGAAAATTTGTCCTACAAAAACCTACGGGCGACCATTCTGGACCATGACCGCAAATAATCCTCTTCTAAACACAAGTGTTCCTTCAATAAAAGAGAAACATAATAACAATCAAATTTTAGCGTTATTTTTTAAAATCTTTAATTTTGTTTTGAAGAGAGATCAATATATATATTTATATATATATACATTTGTAACTTAATTTTATATATTTGGTTTCGATACTTTCGTGTCATTCACTAGCGTTCTTAATGCTTACTTAAAAATTATAAAAGTACAAAAATGATTAGATATTATTAGGTGAGGTTAGTGGGATTGGTGATTTGGGGGGGAGATCGGTGGGAGAAGTCAAAATAACAAGGAAACATGGTCAATAAAGGTGATTAACGGGGAATACTAAAAAATATCTTTAGTGTTAGTATTATTATGTAAATGATCCAGTTACCAAAATATTGAGAAAAAAATAAATTACATGTTTAAGGTTTGTACAAAGTTATTTAAAATAAAATAATAATAGTGACTACGTAGTACGAATATTATTGTTTATACACCGTGTTCCACGCCCAAACTGCGAAATTTTGGGGGTTATTATTGCTGAAAAACTTTTGAAAAGGCAGTCATGGGTTCGATTTTTTTTATTTTTCTGTTTCAAATTTAGGATTGAGAGTGGCTAATATTGTCTTCAATAATTAACATGGGTGATTATTTGGGGTTATAGAAAATCATAATAAAGAGTAGCTTATAAAATATTAAGTTGCTTAGAAAAAATAAATAGTTGGGTCTTCGAAAATGGGAATCATCTCAAGATGTAGGGTTTCGCACTGATATGGCCAGGATTTTATTAATGATGATGACTAACCTTCAATTAGAGAGAGGGCATAAGAAGAAGATGATCGAAAAAAAATCTCAGATAATGATTTCCTTGGCGTATTTCCTTACTTCTCATATTGCGAAAATTTCATTGAAATAATATTTTTCCCGAAGCGTGCAATAATTTTGGAATTCCGGAATAAAAAACGTCTCGAAATTCGCTTGGAAGCAGCTTCTCTGTATGTAGAAGAAATTATCAAAATAATAAACAATTGCTATTTGTACATTTATACTAATTTTTATTATTTCCAAGAAGGTTTGCACTTCAGTTTTATCACCATTCAGAATTGAAACGTTGCTTGAAATGGCTTTAGCCGTGTTTAGTGACCAGATCTGAATAGCCAGGTACTTCCCCACCTTCATCTTCCCTATTTTTCCTTCCCCTCCCCACTACCTTCAGCCTCACAACATACCCCAATTGGGGATGCCATAGTCTCACTGGCTCCAGACGGGAGCAGTTGGGACTCTTGTGCGGTATTTCATATAAAAAAAATAAAAAAAATAAAAAACTGAAGTTAATCTCCATTCAACAAAATTATTTATTTATTTATTTAATTAAGGAACATTAACAGTCTTAGTAATACAATAAACATAAGAGGATGATAAAAAAACAGACCAATTATTAATGTTCACAGATAGGTATTTAGAAATAAGACTAACTGAATGTAAACTAGAATATTTAAGAAAAATGAAAGAAAAACAGAACTAAGCAGCAATTAAAAAAAAATAATAATAGTACAAATCTGAATTCAACAAATGATAAACCAATACACAACAATAAAATAAGTGTGATTATAACTGAAATAGACTGCAAAATAGGGATTTGGGTTGGGAAGGGTAAGGGGAGGAGAGGGATAAGGGAAATTTGCCACGCAGGTAATATAAAAATATTAGATACAATTAATTCAATCGTCATGAATATGTGTTATTCGCACCTAGAATGTTATACAATGAAGTTCTGTAGCGACAGTAACTAGCAGTAAATACGTCAGCACGTGTGTCTATATTTGCAAATTTATTATTATAGTAGTTACATGATGTCCTTTGCATAAATTCATTTTGATTAGAATTGGTGTTGCATCTATCAACATAGAAAAGGGTATTTTGTCTACTATATCGAATGGAAGTGTGGAAATTTATTTTGTTTAGCAACTCCGGGCAGTCAACTTTTGAGTTAATAATTTTGTACAGGAGCATCTGATCAGCGACAAGCCTCCTATTGAGTGGTTTCGTGATTCGAAAATGTTTCTCGATTTCGTCGTAAGAATTGTATTACATGATTATATAGTGATGTTTTAACAAAATTATTTGTTTTCATTTAATTAAAATTACACAATTTGAATTAAGAGGAAGCTGTACGTGAAATCCAATTTAGATACTATTTAGATTCATCTTTACCACGAATCGGTTTAAAGTATGAAAATCAAAAAATATGCTACGGATAAATTTTACTAGCTTTTCTATGTATTGGAATTACAATAAAATTAATATGTACATAAGAAAAAATATAAGCGTAAACCACTAAAAAAATGAATTTGCATGACTTCACCATGAAGTAATTAATATAAGAAACAATTTTAAAAAAATACCCCTTCATGGCTAAGACTATTTTTAAGGTATTGTATGTTCTAACTTTTTTCATTCTTAAAGAATTATACACAAAATAAATAAAAACCACTTTATCGCTTACTTGCCTCGTGCAAATACTACGCGCGATTTTAAATTATGTAGGCATGAGCATCGAAATATTTCTAGCGTTTACATTCCTCTTAAAGGCGTATAATTCACGACAGAGATTTCAGGCAGCAGTTCTCTCTGTTTATAGACTCTGACTTCACAAGTTTGTTTGGCATGTATTAGAAGGCTTCTGTGCATCTGTCGGGAACTTCAGCTAAAGTCAACTACAACATTCACCTACCTGAGTCGGGTGAAAAGCATCTGAAACAACCAGACTCAGAATTCAGGCATTCCTCTTTATTTATACGACGCCGACGTGAAAGTACTCGTTAAGTTTGAAAATAAATAATTCGTTAGTCGGTTTCCATGCGTTTGTTCGCAACAAATAAAAAGGAAGAACACTTTACTATTTATCCAATGGTTGATACAGTACACAATGCAACATTCCGTGGGATTGAAAAAATTTGTCGGAAAATCAATTAAACTGCAGTAAGTGAGAATATAATAATAATATTTATCAATAGATTTCTTAGACTTTTTGTTATTTTATCATTGATTTTATTGATGAAAGAGGGTCATTGTTCAGCTACAATTCAGGATTCCTCCTGGAATACAGATGGTTTTCGGCAGTGCCTCCGTCAAAATGGGATAGAGGACTTTGATGTTTTAAGTCTTTTTGTGTTTGTATTTATTTATTAAACATGCTTCAAGATGTATCTAAGATGTGTACTACAATTTAAAAATGTGATTAAAAATGCTGTAGTACCAAAGTGGTTAGAGCTCTATATGACAGCCTAGAGCAGTGATGAGGAACCTTTTTAACCGGAGAGCTATTTTATCCATATTTAATTTATTTGCGGGGCTCACGGGGCAGGTACATTTAACTTGGCTTGGTTAACTTTACTGGTGTCGCAAACCTATTTTTATTTTCTTAAATCTCAATGTTTTAAGAGAATAATTTTAGAATTGCAAAGGAATGCGCCGCAGGCGAAAATTTTATTTTTGCAAGATCAAACAATAAATTCTGTCGATTTTTTGTAATTCTGAAATATTAATGTAGAAGATAAGTAAGTAATGTTCAAAATAGACGGACAAAAGTTGTTAGGAAGTGCTTTCGTTTATTGTAAAACAGATTTTTAAAATTTAAATATTTGCAATTAAAAACATTTTTACAGAACACGTTATATCATCCAGACTACTTAAATTTTATTTTATTCACATTTTACCGGTTTCGGAAGAACCATTCCTTCATCAGGAGAAAATTAGATTTAACCTACGATACAGAATGTCGATATATAAAAATGTTAGGTGTTCGAGTAAGAGGTGTTCGAACAAAGGCGAAGGGGTAATTACTAGATATCCTCCAGAACAGAGTGGCTTACTGGAAATATGTAAAGAATAGGACTATAATATTAATTAATTTGGTAATTCAAGATACTAGAGTTATTATGTAGATATTTTCTAGATTCAAGAGCTTTTAAGTTATCTATTTTTTTTTTGCTTTTATAAGTGAATAATTTTACGTAACAATAAATAAAAATGAAATCTTCAAATTATGGTCGAACCACTAAATTCTGACCTCGAGTAGGTAAAAAAAAACATAATGTTGAGCGGCTGATTCGAAACTTAGAAGACGAAAGATTGAAGTTTTTTGCGAAACCTTTTTGTTGCAATTTCTTTATCTTTACTCAGTTAAGTGGGCCGTACGAAATGGGCTCGCGGGCCTCGGGTTGTTCATCACTGGCTTAGAGAAATTCAAACCAACGATAAATTCGTCTAAAAAATTTTTTTTATTGTGTTTAACTCGTAGAACCACATTTATTTAATTTTAAAATTTTGCAATGTTTTTTTTATTAAATTATTTTTGCTTTACAACAATAATGAAATCAACTTTATTTGTCGGAAACGACGAGAAGGCGATTTTGTTACAGTTTCCTCCCTTCAACATCAACAGATTCGAATGGAAATAGTAAAATTTTTATATCGTGAGTGGTTTTTGGTGTAACGGAGTTTTAAAAATATATTCAGTGAACCCATATTATTATTTAAGTCCCCTTCCTGGTTGATCCTGCGAAATGTTATGAAAACGGGAAAGAAGTTTTATATGAGAAATATGTCTGAAGTCTTTGCATTTAATAAATCAGTTATTTCTTTCCTTTATCGTAACTTGGTCATTCCAATGCTTGGTCACTTCCTCTGTTTCTTCAGCCACACACTTTGCCAGTGACTATGAGTTTCTCCAAATTGGAGTTAAAGTATCTTAAGTTAAGTTGTAGGCAGAAAGTTGAAAGCCTGTAGCTCTTTCAGGATGGACATATTTGCGTCTGTATCAAGCCTTTGATTTACGAATTCCGAAAGTATGTATGGTAGAATCCGTTTGTTATGACTCCGCCTATATTGACCGCTTAATATGATGTAATTACACAGCAAAGTTTGGTTTTCATATTAAATTCTTTATAACAAAATCGGATATGATGACCCATTTTTAATCAATCATGTCCTAATTTCATGGAAATTATGTCGGTTATAGTGACCGACATGATTCCTAACACCTTCGGCAGTGTTCGGAAGGGTCACGTGACGCCCGACGATGTTAATATGCTGTGTTCCTCTCCTCACGAGTCTTATTATGCTCTTTTCTTACTTCACGAGTCTTAAAATGCTCTTTTCTCACGTCACGAGTCTTAATATGCTGTGTTTCTCTCTATTAAAATGAATACATACATGTATACCTAACAAAAACACGAGGTTGTTTATTTTCTACAAAATGCTTTGTATGACGTCCGCTTAGTAAGACGTGTTTGTCATTTCCCTTCGATGTCATTATAAACGGATTCTACTGTATTTGTATAGGTACTGCATAATATACATAAATAGTTTAGATATTTTTTGAATTCAACATAAGTTCACGCCGCACAACCAAATTTATATTCCATCAACCTGTTAAAACACAGCAATGAAGACAAATTCTTAATTACAATCACCCGTCATCGATCATTTTGGAAGATTAACGACTAAACCCAAACGTCAGCTCAATCCAAACGTTTAACTCCCGGTCAGAGGTAATCCCGCATTTAAAAAGGGGCACTTTGATATCAGGTATCGCGACAGTTTAATCACGACACACGCCGTGTGTCGGAGGGTGGGTTTCGGCTGTAAACCCACCCGAATACAACCCCCTCCCCGCGACTTACTACGCCATTCCTTTGGATTTGATAAAATTCCGGTTTTATTTGTGTAAAGCAACATTTATAGAAAATGCATGTTTGATTAGCAGTTTAGATCTTTGTGTCGCCTTGAATTTATGTCTACGGTCACTACGTAAAACGTAACGAGTGAGTTGGATCGTGTTAAACCATAGTGAACTAACTCACTTTTTGCGGTTTCTGAGTTAGAGTTTGAAATGAGGGTTACAAATTATAATCTAGCTCTGACAGCGAGAACCAATCACAGAAATACTGTCTTGACCAATCACAGACTATATTTCTCTGATTGGTTCTTCTCTTCGGCAGAGCTAGATTATGATTTGGAGCCCTCATTTCAAGCTCCGACTCAAAAATTGCAAATGAGTTAGTTCACTATGGTTTAAGACGATCCAGTTATATATTTTAATTCGTACCACAGGAATAAGTTACACGTTTTGAAGGCAGAGTATGAAGTGTCCAAGGGTAAAGTGTGGTTCGAAGTTGATTCCACGAGAAAAGACTTTGTTTTCAAAAATCTGTTTTCTTTTTATCATAAAAATACGAAGTACTAGCGCAAACCCGTGCAAAATCACGGGATGGTTTAAAAGCTTCACAAAACAGTTCAATTTTAGAAAATATCATAAAAAAATTATACAATTTTTATTTTTTTCGTAAATTAAAAAAAAATAATAATTGTACCACATTTTATGCAGGATTAATCTACACCACAGAGAGCCAAAATTAAAAGGAGAGTTTCAGTACAAATCAATTTATTCACTTAAAAAACATTACAAAATTAACATTTCAAAGCGTTTTTAAAAGAGGGAAAATGTTTAACATTAAACAAGTTAATGTTAAAAATATGGCTATTTGAAGTGATTCTATTTAACAACAAGACCGCTCTCCCGACTGGCACGACCATTGGCAAGTTAGTTCTGCAAGCTGAGAGATAAAACAATCTACGCTGTCGGTGATGGAGATAACCATCAGGAACATAGAAACGAATACTCTGCATGATGGTCAAGTTTTGGAACCATCCACGAATCAGTCTGAAGAAATGTGTTACAGTGAGCACATCCCTTCTGACCCGTAGGTGGTTCATTCTGAGCATACCCAAAAGAAAGTCGGTAGGTTAGAGCCACGGATAATAGCCATACTCCCTCATGTATATCTTAGAAATTTCTTCTGAACTCTCTCCAACATGAGGGAATATTTTACTTGGTGTGGACTCCAAATTACAAGCATTGCACTTTCAAGTTTAAGTACTCCTTACTAAGGAATTGAATAAAATTTTGAGAACCCGGGTGACTCTGAAATTCCTTGCAGTACGCAGAACAAAGCCCAGCATTCTCAACAAAGTGCTACAAGTCATCTGAATTTGAGTATGAAATGTCAGCCTACTAACAAACATGATTCCAAGATCTTTCATGTTGGAAACACGTTCTAAACTTTGGGCTTCCATCGTATACCGGTAATACCAGGTATGACACACCCTAGTGAATGACAAAACTAAACATTTAGATGTATTGAACTCAATCCGATTTCTTTTCTCCAGTCAATAATTCTATTTTATATTACATGTGACGTCATTGCCTATCTCGATTACATTGTCCCAGTGACTATTACTGGATGACAGTAGATCCGAGGAACAGGCTATTTTTTGAAACCAGTTCCCATTGGATTTATAAAGTAGTCACAAACACTAACTGGGCGAAGCTGAACCAAAAGCCACCCGCAGGGTCTAGCAGCAAAAACCTGCTGCGTGGGTTTTTAACTGCTAGTATTTATGTTTAATGTTCAAGTTACGATCAACTTAACAAGAAGTAAGGAAAAATTGAGTTCACTTCGGCTGACTCGGATGATTAAATTGAGTTGAGTTCACGCCCACAATACAGTTCTATTGTTTAATATCTTCAATGCACAAATAGAAATAAATCTGTTTTTCAACGAGTTTCATTTCCATAAAAATAATTTTTTTAGATTATGACTTAGCAATCTTCCAAGGTAGGTATTATTTGACTTACTGAGCCCTTTTGCCCACAATTTTTATTCATTAATAAAAGAATCAAGCACGCGACCTTTGAACATTCAAACTCCTATTCATTTCCATTAATATAAAAAGCCTTGTCAAATAATAACACGAGTCTAAAGGTTTTTGTATAGATTGAATACAACCAGTGATAAAAATTATGTTAGACTGGCCTTCCATTGTTAAGTGAAAAAAACTATGTTATACTAGCCCTCCATTGTTGTGATAAAAACTATGTTATACTGGCCCTCCATTATTAAGTGATAAAAATTATGTTATACTGGCCCTCCATTGTTAAATGATAAAAACTATGTGAGACTGGCCCTCCATTGTTAAGTGATAAAAACTATGTTTTACTGGCCCTCCATTGTTAAGCGATAAAAACTATGTTAGACTGGCCCTCCATTTTAAAGTGATAAAAATTATGTTAGACTGGCCCTCCATTATTAAGACCCGGTAGTAAGCTTTCGAAAAGAAGAAGACGGGGACACATTTTGAGAAACAGGTATGGGTACAGCCGCCCCGGAAACAATTTATTGGTTAACCAACATCTCGTACACCCCAAGTGGTTCTCTAAGTTTGATGATTTAGCATAGGTTCCCGGGTTCATAGAGTAAGGTTAGTCAATGTCTTGGCGGCCGATGTGTCTACCTACCTGCTGCATGGCGGGCCGAATCGAGAGAGATTGGTTGAGGAGGTCTTTTGAGATCCCTCGACCCATAGCCTTGCATTGCAGTTGGATGGATGGATTCAAACATCCGTCACTCCTGGATACTCTGATTGTCAGATTCCTGCCCACCCCTCATAACCTATTTCCTTCCCTGAACTTCTTATTTTTCCTTTCCTTAAAAAAAAACGTCCACAAAGCATCCCCTAAAATGACATTGGCTCTGGAGGAAATTATTTTCCTCAGGGTTTCGTGTGTGAAACTAATGTAAAAAAAATAATGCAAATACGAGTGTTGGAGGGAGCGCGCTAATATTAAAAATGATAATAGTTAAGTGAAAATTGTGAAAATGTTTAATAAAAGAGTACTCGTTAAAATAGAGCAAAAATCTCTTGGGAAATGTCTTAAGTAGCATTTAAAGAAACGCTTTCAATTTTTTCATACATACAACTTGTAAAATAACAGAAGAAAACGTGTTCATAATAATTTTCGAACATACTTTGATTTTTTTCCTATCGAGAAAATTTCATACAATTATCATTCGCAGGAATCCATCTATTCCACTGCGACGCAAGGCTTTGTTCCGAAAGAGTTCTGCTGGAGAGACCAAAAGGTCTCCCCAAATCAGTTTCTCCCGATCCGGCTTGCCTCGCAGTTGGTGGGTAAACACATCCGCTACCAAGACCCGGATAAACCTTACCCCCATGCACAACAGTCCTAGAGAACCACTTTGCGTGACCTACGGCAGAGGCGTTGGTTACCTAATAAATGGTTCCCTGGTCGGCGGTACCCATACCCGCCTTCAAAATTGAAAATGGCTTGAAACGGCTTAAATCGTGTTTGATGACCAAATCTGAATATACAGGAACTTTCTCACTTTCCTATTTCCCATCTCCTTCCCTTTCTTACGACTTATAGCCTCACAACATGTCCCAAATGGGTATGCCATAGTCTCGTCTCGGTACTCACTCAGTAAAAAATATAAAAATCAAGTGTCTGTCAGTTTTCGATGAGACACAGAAACCGATTTTCCGCTTTATGGTTAAGATATTTCAGTCATAATGGTTAAGATATTTCAGTCATAATGGTTAAGATATTTCAGTCATAATGGTTAAGATATTTCAGTCATAATGATTAAGATATTTCAGTCATAATGGTTAAGATATTTCAGTCATAATGGTTAAGATATTTCAGTCATAATGGTTAAGATATTTCGGTCATAATGGTTAAGATATTTCAGTCATAATGGTTAAGATATTTCAGTCATAATTTTGACCCCGCAACTCAACCAAATGAAAATTTTATTATGACAAGTTTTTTATAATGTTTTCTTGTTTTTTTAATTGAAAAAAACAAAAACAAACATTCACGGGTTACGAATAATCCAAAAATGATTAAAAATCTCATACTACCACCACAGAAAGCCGAATGTGTTGTGATGGAGGATTTAGCCAGCCGAGGAATCGAACACGCGTCCCTACGCAACCACTAACCGGTCTATGTATAACTTTTTACAATATTATTAAAACTTAATTTATTAAATAAAAAAAAAATACTTAACCATAAACATAGTGTTATAGTTGTTATAAAAGCATAGAATTATATAATATATAATTATTTTCAATAGAGATTATTCATGATATTCCAGTTTCACAACATGAGATATTTCCAGTCATCAGATTATTTTGGTTCTAATTAATTAGTGCGTACAATGAGCTTGTCAAATGCCATTCACCAATCTTTCAAATTAATCGACGTTCTAAAACCGAAATGAAGGACGTCACTGCAAAAACCATATCATTATTATTACCCACTACGTCCGGAAAATGATTTTACGCCAAAAATTTACGCGCTGGTCGATTTACGTGCGTGAAAATGCGTAAAAATTGTCCACGTGGTATCTTTTATCGATTATTAAGCATGTATTTTACTTTCCGGATAGAACATCCGCACAGTGTTGTTGTAGGTATGGGAAGCCAACATTTACGTTAGATTTTGTTCAGCTGGTTAAAACATCAAAGTATTAACATTATTCGAAGCCTTAAAGCTCAATCTGTCCTTACCGAGGGACGAATCATATTTAAGAAGATAAATATTCTAATTAAATCCTTGTACTATTGTATCAAACATCGTAAAATTTTTCTTTTGCTTTCCCAAACACGTTTATTAAAGAAAATTGTCATATGTAAGTTTATTATTATTAAATATATACCAGGATCAATAATTAATTAATTATTTCCAATAACATGCGTTCCCAATTATAGTCAATTGAGAGTAGAAAATATTAAACAATGGAACTACAAAATTTGTAGACTGGCAAAACCAATTTACCTGTCAAATATTCTTTTAAAGTGCAATGACACTGAATGTATAGAACACGGTTAACCATGCCCACACATCTGCCCTGATGATGGACACTGTAACGCTGTCCGAAAGTTGGCTAAAGAAGGAGGTAGCGAAACACGGCTTAACACCCCAAAAACAAATAATGAAAATACTTTTGGCCGTGAAAATCTAAAAACTTATATGACGGTAAACCATATTTTAAAAACATTTTTTTGTTCTTAAAGAAAAAAATAAAATTGTAGAAACAGTGTTATTAAGGTACACCTACTTAATGACATAAATTTGATTGAATGGTTGATTTTTGACCAAGTGATTTGTTTTCTTTTAATTTAACATAAATTTGAATTTAACAGTAGATAGAAAGGAAGAATCACTAATAATGAGTTTAGTTACACTACTTTTAGATCTGAATGAGTTAAATATATTCAGATCTAACATTAGAGACGTGATCTAAAGCCCCGACAACTTAAGCTAGTATTAAATAAGTGGAAGCAATTTCTAAACTGTGCTTTATATTTTATTACAATATCGTTATTCTTAATTATGTTAACACAAAATTGCAAAGATATAACAATAATATACCCAGATGAAATTCTAATTTTGAGATCAGTGGGTATCTATATTGCAATGGAAAAATATTTTTTTCACTATTATGCCTTTTTAATTTTTAATAAAAATGTGCGCAAACTGTACCTAAATTTCTCTATTAAACAATAAACAATGTTAATCTCAAACGACCTCCCATGTAAGTAGGTTTTTGTATGTTTTCTGCACAACACAGCATCACGTTTATTGGTCAAATGCATTGTAAATATAGTTTTGTATCGGTGATCGATGAACCGGTGATTACAATCTTAGCCTTTAATTGGTTTTTATATACCTACCTACTTTGTGAAAAATTTTAAAAGAAAGAAAAAAGGTTAACCAACGGAGGTTAATCACAGATAAATTTTACCATAAAATTGTGCTTCTAAAAATTTGTTTCTAACATGAGTTATGACACATAACACTAACATTTTTTTTAATTAAAATTTTTTTTTAGTAGTTTACATCTTTAAGAAGTTAACAATTTTATTTTAATTCTACTCAATCGAAACAGTAGAAAAACTTTAATTGATCCGAAGCACACATTTTGTATTAATAATGTAAACCGATTCGTTGTAACAATGATTCTCACATTGTGATTTAGCATGATTCGCCTTTACTGCCCTCCACACCAGTGACCTACTAAACTCTCCACTTTTTGAAAGCATCAAAATCTTTTTTTTAACACGGGGTATCGTACATGAGTTCCATCTGTCCAGAGCAAGAGATTTGGCAACCACCAAGTCTTTCAACACGGCTAAAGCCATGTTAAGCTACTTATCAATTCTGAATCGTGCTTATCGCCAGGATGATTGTGAAAATGCCTTCCATTTTGGTACTACATAAAAAAGGCTTTTTTTTCAGTACGGCATCCGTAAACTTGTAGTCAAATTGTGTAGATGGAAACAATAATCCACATCACATTTTGATTCGATTTTGTATAATAACTTTTTTATTTTGTGTTTTATTTTTAAGAGAATATCAAGTTTGAAGTAAAAATTTTTTAGACACAATTTGACACAATTTAACAATTTGAAAAAATTAAACGCTCTGTATGGGATTAATATCAGCTTTTTAATCCAAATGCTTTGACCGAAAATTCACCAACTTCCCTCGTTTTACTAAAAGCAAAGAATATCATAAATGGGCAAGCCGAGTTTTGAACCCGTAATCTTAACTACCTAATCCAATGAGCAAAGGAGGTCGTGATGAGATGGTTTGTATATATATGCTTTGCAATTTTTCTCTTCAACGTTTGTCAGACTGCGGAATTTTTTGCAATTTGCATACCTAATGTTATTAGGTTGGATCAATGCATAAATTACATTTTTAACAAACGCCTTTTTTACGATACATCACCCGCAATCGCACTTCTTTGCTACGCCCGCGTCGTTCGTCGTTTGCCGTAGGGCCGCGTCGTGTCGCGTAGCTTCTACGCCGTAGAGAATTGAAGAGACGCGCCTTTCTGATTACCAATGGTACAGAATTTACCAGAGTAGCCTTAATGATATGATGACACACTTTTACAAAGCTCATAAAAATATGAAAAAAAATTAAGCAATGTGTTTTTTGTCATTACTGATTTTTGAGGTGTTACGCTGTTTGGCCGTATTGTGCTACCTACTTATTTAGCCAACATTTCGGACAGCGTTACAGTGTCTGTTACCAGGGCAGATGTGAAACATTGGCTAAAGAAGGAGGTTGCGCAACACGTCATAACACCCTTATAATAATAACGATAATTAATTAAATTATGTTTCTACTTAATTTTTATTAAAACAATTTTAAATTTTACAATTGTATAATATGTCTGCTTTATTTGTGTAATTTTTAACCTATTTGTGTATTAACTTAGTTTTTATAACTGGATTTTTCTCATGTGAGTGAGAACATCTGTAAAAACTAAGTATAAATAAATAATACTTTTGGCCGTGAAAATCTAAAATCAATGTGTTATTTTTTTCATTAATGAAGTAAATATTATAATAATATAATAATAATAGCCTTTATTCAGACAGTAAATTACATAACATTATTTATAATAAACTTTTCACTTATCATGCATCGACTCCCTGTCTGTATGTCACTAGTTGACAAAGGCCTCCTCCAACTGTTACCATTTCTCTCTATCATTAGCTGTTCTTGTCCATTTACCACCTGCCACGGCTTTGATGTCGTCAACCCACCGTCTAAATGGTCTACCTCGTTTTCTCTTCTTGTCACTTGTGAACCAATGCATGACTAATTTTGACCATTTTTCACTTCCTCTAATAGTGTGGCCTGACCACTTCCACTTTTTTATTGTTTTTATGGCATCTTTTGTTCTTGTTTGCTTCTTAATGGTTGCAATTTTTATTCTATCGGACAGTCTTTTCCCTATCATACTTCTTTCCATGGAGTTTTGACATATTTCAAGCTTCTTATTGTGAGTTTTTGTGAGTGTTTGGCAACCATAAGTAAGTACAGGAAGTATGCAGGTGTCAAAAAGTTTCCGTTTGATAGCTGTCCTCATTTCACTGTTTTTCATTATTTCTTTCAAACCCCAATATTGTTTCCAAGCATTTCCAATACGTCTGTCTATTTCTTTTGTGGTTAAATCTAAAGGAGAAATGATTTGACCTGGGTATACATACTCATCCACATAATCGATCTTGTTGATTTAGTTTTGCTAATATTTACTTCGACTTCTGATCGAAGTAAATATTAGCAAAACTAAATCAAAAACATGAAACAGAAAAATGAGAAAAAGGTGCGGTCATATCTAAAATAATTCCTCAGAGCTTATTTTATCTTTGAGGATGTTGTGTGGAGGGTTTTGTTTTTTTAAAAGGCGAGGAAGTTCTGGGAAGGAAAAGTATACGTGTTCAGTAGTAACGGATTTGTGAATTCAAGCCTCCCCACTGCGGTGCAAGGCGTTCCAAGGGAATAGTGCTGGAGAGATCAAAAGGTTTCCCTCAACCAGTCTCTCCCGATCCGACCTGTCCCCTGGGAAAGAGGAAGGTGGGGAAGTACTTGGCTATTTGGAACTGATCACCAAACACGAATGACAGGACTTTTCAATGATTAAACTTATTCCAATATTTAAAAATAATCATGTGACATTAAGAAAATATTAAATAGACTAGGTAAAGGTCATTCATAATTCCCGGCCTCTACATTAGTTCTGATGGCCAGCTGTCATTTTTATTTCAATGCCGTCGCGTGTTATCAATGTTTCCATTCGTCATCATAACAGCACAAATCTTGTTAACGTCTTTAAAATAGATCAGAAACCGAAAAAAACTGAATTCTTTATTTGATGGGGCAGGAGCGTGTCGTAACTTTTTAAGTAATTTTTTAAGAAACTTTTTTAAATGTCAATTCCCACTAATAAATGTCATCCCACCTAAAATGTTCTGCGTAGTTGGTTGTTTAAAATACTACAGCGAAAAAAAATTAAATTCAGTGTTTTTTTTTTGGTAATAAATTAAAATATTAAAACAAAAAGGCAAGTTTATCACTCGTAATTCGACCATTGACAAAGTTTGCACTGGTTAGACAAATTGTTGTCATGTTGCAAACGTATTTCTTGTTCAATTACTGGGCGTACTGTACAAGGCTCGCAAATACTTTAATAGTACACAACTGTTAATCCTATACATATCACAAGTGCGCCCAAATGCGAATTTGGCAGCCACCAATGCAGAGACTGTGTGGGCGGTCCGTTTGATAGATTCTCTTAACTTAATAAACGGATTGCAATCTTTAGAGCCCAGGCGTCAGGTGGGAATGCTGTCCTCGTTCTACCGGTATTACAATGGCAGGTGCTCCGATTAACTAGCATCATTGATCCCCTCAGCACCGGTACAAAGTCGAGAAACACTCCAAACACGCGCCCAACATTTGTACACGGTTGACATTAGTCACATGAGAACGGGTCGTTTTTACGACTCGTTGTTGAATTCAACAGCTCGGCTGTGGAACGATTTGCCGGCCTCTGTGTTTCCTCCCTCCTACAGCATGGGTCTCTTCAAGATTCATGTTAACTCCTTCCTATCCTCAGAAAGACCCTCGCATCTTCAAAGGTGACACAGGCCCTGAGGGAAATTATTTTCCTCAGGGCCTCTTGTGTGGAATTACGTCTTTTTTTTAGATAACCCATCTTTTACATGTCGTAAACAAAATAAAGGTAAAATAAAATATTATTTTTAATGATAATAAAAAGATCATGCTGGTACACCATTAAAATCAAAAAATCTTTTCCTTTAAAGAAAAGACAATGGAACCAAGGCGAAGGACGATAAAGATTTTTTTAATACCCTGGCCTAGCCATAAGTTGATTAATAAATTATGATTATTTTAGAATTTGTGCGGTATTCATATAATTTTATTTTTAATACAATATTTGACTAACGTTGGTATTAATCTAGAATTTTCCTTTTCAACGAGCTCAGCCAATAATACGTAGGCACCCCTCACATTGTCCCTACCTTCCCATTTTCCGCCGCGTTACTTCATTGTTCGCGAAAGCACAAAATTAAAACTGACTTGCACTGTCATAATCAAACTCCTATCAAAGAATGTCTCTTTTATCCGCGGGATGCGAACCCCTCCACCTACCACCACTGAAATCACTCCTTTCATAAAAGCAAGAATGCCTTTCATTTCTGGATCCAGATGTGTGGAAAATAAAGGCATCAACGGAGATATCAGTGGCGTGCTCATATTATTATTGTTAAATTTTCTAAAAGTAACACGTTTTATGAAGAAAATTATGGTACATAATGCAGTAGATATTATAAACCAAGGGAGATACGGCATAGAAATGGGCCGACTGTCACCGAGATATGACCAAACTGCACGAGCTATCAAAGCCGGTATTCAAAGTTTTGCATTTGATGGTAGAAACAAAGGCGGTGAACTATGTTGTTGACAGTTTTGTGCGCTTGTTTCATACTAAATAGTAGTTCTGTGAACAGTGGATTTCGTGTCCAAAAATGTTGGTTTGTTTCCAATTTTATATTATTTAATAAATGGAAAACATAAGATCAAGGAAATCATGAGGTTTATAAGTAGGTACTTACATACCTAGCTACTTAATTGTAAACCAAATACTAAATAAGGAAAGGAAGGAGAGGTAGTTCTGGGAAGGAATCTGGGGATCAGTGTGTCCAGGCGTAATGGACGTATGAATCCATTTCTCCAATAGCGGTGCAAGGTGATTGGTCGAGAGATTCCAGCTGGAGAGGATATAATTCCTCAAGCAGTTTCTCACGATCCTGCGCACCATGCGGCAGGCAGGTAGATGCATCGGCCTCTAAACCCGAGACCCCTGCTAAAGCATCAAACGTAGCGAACCACGAGTGACCTTTGGCAGAGGTGTTAGTTATCCAATAAATGGCTCCCGTGGCGATGGTACCGATACCCTTCTCCCAAATTTTGTTACTTGGGTTCGCTATACATTTTTTTTAATTGAAAACCAAAAAACTGTATTTTTTCACGTGAGTATTGCCAGCCAAGATGACTTCAAATCTTGATTGAACATTCTACAAAATTTTAACTTTGCCGGTTGGGAATTTAACTTACAAAAGTTGTTGTAATAAAACATTATCATCGATGTCAAGTTTTAAAAGTGTACGGGTCTAGATATAACTTTAATATATTATAATACCCATAACGGAAATTTAAAAAAAAAAGATTTTGTTGGTATATTTCGATCACAAGTTGCCGCGTTTAGTTATTGTATCTACATATTTTCATTTTTTATATTCGATTGAATTTTTGAGTTTGAATGATTAATTCACTTGTGTGTAGGAGCAGTTCACTCCGGACGCCAACTTGTTAAAGAGCCAAGGAGCCAAGGCGCTGATAATACCTAACACCTAGCACAGCGCCCTTGGGGTTTTTACTAGCGCCAGACACCGTTTGGCTTAGGGCTGGCCGTACTATGCTGTACTAGGTGGAGTATTATGTTCAACTCAGCCCTAATTGATGGTGACCGGCCAACGCAGAATGAAACCAACTCAGAACCACCTCAGAAAAGTCTAGAGAACCACCTCAAAAGAAATAGTGATGAAAAAAATTTGTTAAATAGGTTGCGTTAGGTTAGGTTTAATGGAATATTTTAAAATTATGTTTTTCATAGCTTTTAATAACTTTTCAAAGAGGAATTGAGTTGACTTTATTCTCAGTTGCCATGGAACGAATTGCGATCGGTGGCGACAATGAGCTAAGGAACTAAGATTGACTTTATTGATGTTGTTATAGCCGAAAAACATTTATTTTTTTGAAATTTCAATATATTGTGATTTTTTTTTAGGTTATTTTTAAGTATTTCCAATTAGTTTAGGAAATCCTGAAAACCTCCAAAATGAACTGAAAGCGCTCAAATTTGCCCTTGATTTTAAAATTAAATATCAAAATTGGATATGATTGTGTAAAGAATGTAGACAAGTGATAAATTACCAATAATATATTAGTTTTAAAAGAAAGGTGTTTATTTCTTTCTCAAAATTGGAACACTTTGCTCAAGAATTCAGTCTATCTCGTGATTTTTCACCGGTCTGCGCTTACTTGCGCAAAACACTTTCAATCGAACATTTCTAAAAATTAAATCTGAACCATTTATCAACTATATATTTTTTATAAATGAATACTGCACAAGAGTCTCAACTGCTCCCGTGAGCCAGTGAGACAATAGCATCCCCAAAAGGGGTAAGGGAGATGGGGAAAAGGACGGGAGGGTAGGGACCTGGCTATTCAGATATGGTTACCAAACACGGTAATAGCCATTTCAAATAACGTTTCTATTCTGAATGGTGGTCTTGCACCAGGGCGATACTGAAAGAATCTTCCACTCTGAAACGTGCCGCAAATATACTATCGGTGTACTATTTTCTCTTAATTAATTGTGAAATAACACAAATTAATAAAAAAAAAATTATTTGCGCACGCCGGGATTTGAACTCGTGACCTTTGGATGAGTAGTCGATAGCCTTACCCCTCAACGACAGAAGCCCTCAAATCTGTGAAAATGTCTTGTCAAAATTTGAATTACTCAAATAATTAATATAATTACGTTTTTTTGTAACATTTCTACTATATATTACATTTATTTTCTAGTCCTCTTTGAGGTCACAAACAGTAAACATTAATATTACACGCCACTGGTTTTTATGATGCGATGTTTATATTCGGGATGGGAATTCATAATATCCCTTGGGGGGGTCACCAGTGGCGCAGCGATGGGGCCGGCAGAACGGGCTGGACCGATCTTCCACGTCATTTCACATTCATGCCGTGCGCTGCTCAGCTGTCATGTTAACCAGAGGCACGTGACTTTTCTTAAACGTTTTTATTATTGCATAACGATAGGAGAGGCATCTTTTCATTCTTTTGACGTGTCTATATAAAAGATACATGTTTTTTGATTTATAACCATTCAAACAAACACCAATGTCATGACAGTAGTAAAACATCAATTATGATAGTCTCTTCAAGACTCGTGTTCACTCTTTCATCTCCTCAAAAAGATTCTCCACTCAAAGATGACATGAGTCCTGAAAGAAATTATTTTCCTCAGGGCCTCTTGTGCGAAGTTAATATATTTATAAAATTACTAGCTGGGTTACCCGGCTTCGCTCAGGACAACATTCGAGAGTGTTCTGGAATGTTTCACAATTTATTTTATTTATTTATAGCGGACCCGACAGACGTCATCCTGTACCCAACTGTCGGGACAAACTAAAATTAAAATAGAATAATATTGAATATTCGATACTGCGATGGTAGCGCAGTCTGCCGGATCCAATGTAAAACATTCCAAAATCAACAACTCCTTAGAAATAAAAAAAATAATTAAAATAACATTTTCCAGTGGACCAAATTGTGAATCTAAACCATTCTCGAATCCCCTTGAACCCACACAAAAAAATTTCATCAAAATCGGTTCAGCCGTTTAGGAGGAGTTCAGTGTCATACACACGGACAGAAGAAATATATATATTAAGATATAGGAATACCGCAACCTGCCTAAATACTGCCACATTAAACATTAAACATTGATTAACCGTCTAATTTATTAGATTCTTACGCGTCGGTTCATCGTTGGTATAGTTGAGCTGTACGAGACGACCACCACAACATGGGCATGTGTCCAGCGTGGTGGTCGAAAAATCCTCAATTCATGTAACAAACAATTCAATGAATAAAGAAAACTTAAAAAAAACTTAAACCCGGTTTAAGGCATTTTTAACTATATTTTCTTTACAATAGCTCCACACCGGAGGCATTGAGAAAAAATATTTCCCTCAGCACCCACGTCGGCGGTGTGGAGGGTCTTTTTAGGGAAAGGAAGGAAAAAGTATGAGGGGTGGGTAGGAATCTGGAGGTCGGCGCGTGTCTGGAAGAGGTAAAAAGTTCTCCCTCATTTAGTCTCTCTCGATCCGGCTCGCCACCCAGTAAGTGCTACGCATTCGCCACCAAGACCTAGATAAACCTCACTCCACGAAGCTGGGCACTCCTGCTAAGTCACCGAACGTAGTGGACCACTTGGGGTGACCTGTGGCAGGTGTGTTGGTTATTTTTATTTTATTTTATTTTATTTATTTTAGGGAAAGTTGACAGCAAATCTGAGATTACACATTAATACAATTATTACTTCAATAAGATAGTTAAATTATGCCAATTTTGAACTTTCCACTGATGATCGTGAATTATCGTGAATGATTAAATGTGACACATAAAGGTATTTTCTTAATTAATAATTTTTTAGTTAAAATATTTGAGGTTATCCGATAAATGGTTCCCGGGGCGGCGGTACCCATACCCGCCTCCCAAATTAGAAACCCAACTACGCTACAGCAATAAAAAATCGTAAAAATGCCGACTTTACTTTTATTTTGTGTTTATGTAGCAATAAATTTGTGCTAATTCACACTCAAATGTGTATATAATTTTCGTTGATTAATATGAAAAATTACGCTTTATTATACAAATATTATTATTCTTGTATTCTGTGAGAATCAATAAATATTGAAGCAAAACTTCAACGCCATTATCCGAGTTTGACTTATTTTGATTCACGGAAGTGCGGTTATAAGTGTGCGACATGGTCTGTCTCTCATACCAGATCTTTCAGAATCATCAATCGAAGGTCCTCGCGACATGATTCGCCCATAGCGTGCGATATTTTCAAAGCTCCGACGGAAGATCCGATCGAAGTCTACATAAATACAAATCCCCTGTAAGACTGAACGTGGGTTTTTTTGCTTTGAAAAATTGTTTACTTGTCTTTTTATTTGGGATCTGATAAAACTTTATTCAACTGAGAGGCGCTCGAGATTTACAGGAATCAAATAATCAAAGCATTGAAAATACTGTGAGAGTGTATCAAAATTCAAATAACGTTAAAAAAAGCGTTTAAAGACCAGATTCTATCCCAGTTTTAAGTTAAATCTCATGAACAGTGTTAAGTTAGGTACTTCCCTCCCATATTTTAAACCAGTGATTCCTGCGGTTTTTCGGAGTAAAAAATCTGGATGACGTTTGGGTCTCCATTGACTATTTTTTCAACTAAAAGCATAAAAAAATCAGTAGGTATTGGAAAGTTAGGGTCGGTGTCGAGGGTTGGGCGGTTACTTAAGGCGGTATAATATCCTAATATTAGGGGGTTCACTCAGTGCTCACATTTTAATAAATTCCGACTAATTCGTAAATATTATTATTTTTTTTTCAAACCGCGACCCGGGGGCTTAAATAATTTATATTTAAGATTAATAAAAACAATAACTCACCATTCATATATTTTAGGTAGAACGGTTTGAAAATTTTATTTCTCCTTATACAACTATAAATTTAGCGGTGAGCACCATATTTTATTTTTCTAGACGATGAATTAATAATTTCGGGAGGGATTCGTTTAGAAACATCTTAAATTTTAGTAACACGTTTTTCAGAATTAATTTAAATGAACTCGGCGGAAAGGTCGAATCTCCCGGCCCGCTACGGCGAATTCGACCGTACGTCCGTCCAATACGCCGTGCGCGGGCGCAAATTTGTTTACACGCTTTCTTCACTTAAGATACCCGCATTATTTCTTCTTCTTCTTCTTCTTTTCTTAGATAGGCCAAATTCGACAGTAGGTCCGTCTAATACACGGGTAGCGAGTCGCAATTTGCACACACGGCTTTTGTACTTACGTCGTTAAGATTCTGAATATATTTTAGGGTATTGTGTCATTTTAATAGAGTGAGCAGTTAAATTTATAGTTAGTTTAGTTAAATTGTTGTGTCTTCCTTACTATCATGGTGAGAAATGTGATCCAAACGGTGTTAGAAAGAAAAGACCACGCTTTTTATCCAAATCTAAAAGTTAACCACAAAAGAATTAAAATGTACAACTTTATAAAACCAAGGTTTCCGACCGTAATTAAAAAAAATATATACATATTAAGAAACTTTGTGAATTCTTTATTAACAATTTTTACATGAAACATCAAAAAAGTAAGGTGACCATAACATTTATAATATATTTGTCTAATGAGTATTTTTTATCATTACCAGTAATTTTAGACAGAAAAAACGTAAGATGAGTCATTTTTAAAACTTTTTTATGTTTGCATTCAAAATTTGAATATTTTAAAAATTGATTGGTTATTTTTAATAATAAAATTTGAAAGCGTGTTTCATCAACTTTAAAATTATTATTTTTTTTAATTTTCGGTGCGTTCTGAAATATTTATTTGTTTGGATTAGGATTTCATTTAGAATATTTAAATAAGCTAGAAGTTATACAGAACAGAGCTATGAGATATTTACTGGGAAAAGGCAAATATGAAAGGGTTAATCAAATGAGAGAGGGGCTAAATTCGATTCCAATAAAAAAGAGACTGCTGTTTAATGTATTAATTTTTGTGCATAAAGTAATGAAAAACCAAATGCCAAAATACTTGATGAAATTATTTTAATAGAGAAGTACATAATTACGACACATGAAATATAAAAAAAAGAATTAGATTGCCACATACAAAAAAATCAAAATCACAGAACTGCCTAATGTAAAGAGGACTAAAGATGTATGATGAAATGCCTGAAAGTATGAAGAATGAAGAAAAAATAATATATATAAAAATTAATGTTACGTTTACTGTAAAAAATATTTAAATTTGTCTAATGAAATGTTACACCGTGCTTATTAGTTTATATTCTTGTATTATAAACAAACTCAATAAATAATACAAAAAATTAAAAAATGCACCCTAGGCCTGAGGGTTTAATAATTAAGGAATGGGTTTCCCCACATTTACAAGAGAGAAGGTCTTACCTATTTTTCTAATATAAAAAAAACCAACAATTACCTACCTACATTCGGCGAAGATAAGTCATTGGTTTTCATGTAAATAAAGTGCGTGTGAAAATATTACCCGTCGCACAGCTTCCTGACTGTATTTTCCTACGTTTTTTCAAGATTTATTTGCCTATTTATTATGCCTAATGTCGACGTGACGCAATCGACAATATTATTTCGGTAAATGTGAATTACTGTAAGAAATGGGACCTAAATAATCATGGGAAAATGTTTAAAGTAATTGTCACTCTCCTGCACACCATTCGAGCCATGCATTTCCTCTTCTCATTAGCGACATTCTGACTTCCTCTCGTCGAGGGTTCCGAATAATTACACTTCGCGGATTCCAATTAATTACCTTTCCCGGATTCCAAATAATTACACCAGCAAAATCGAGATAGTTACATTGTCGCGGTCGCAAACTGCACTTCTGTTGGCTAAAGTTATACCAGTCGCGATACAGACAAGTACATTTGCGGCAAACTCCTTCTATAACTGCAATAAAATAATGCAATGATAATTGTTTTCATTATTTATTAGATATGCTAGGATAGAAGTCATGAAATAGCAATAAAAGTCCTTCACACACTTAGACGACCTCCTTAAGGGACCCGGTGGTCTAGAATTAAAAAAAAAATTTTCAATATTTCAAGAAAATAATCTTTTACAAATATACTGTAAAAATTTTGCAATGGTATTGACGATATTTAAAGTTCTACAGCCCATTTAGCAGGTCAGCGCAGAAGCAGGTAAAAGGGCCGGGCGAAACTCTAAACTCCTTTATTGAAAAACTACTTTTTTCTGCATGGTGTGAGGCAAAAAAAAACTACTCGGCCGATTCGTCTAAAATTTTACTGTGTTATTCCGTACACTAGTACCTATCGCAGGAACTAAAACAAAGTTTTTACGTTGAATACTTCTGTTTTTTTACGAACAAAATATAATGAAAAAACAGTCTGTTTTCTGTATTTAAATTTCAACAAAGCGCCATTTTGTCATTTATTTTTTATTCTAGTTCCTGCAATAGCTACACTCATATTGATCATAAATATGTTTTTGTTTTTGTTTACGGATAAGTGAAAGAGCCAAAACTTGACACACCACCAAGGTCCGTATTTATGAGGAGGTCAACTTCAGCACAGTTCCTTAACCACTTTTATTTTTTTTTAATAATTTTTTTTTGTTTACTATTAAAGTCATTTAATATATCTATAAAGTTTGATTGGCATTGTCATCTGTTTTCATTTAAAAAAAAAACCTAAAAACTCGTTACAGAAAGGGAGATACTCTTAGTATCGCCCTGGTGTAAGATCACCATACAGGATTGAAAAGTTGCTTGTAATGGCTTTAGCCGTGTTTTGTGACTAGATCTGAATAGCGAGGTAGTTCCTCACCTTCCTCTTCCCCATCTTCTTCCCCTTCCCACTACCTCAGCCTCACATCATACCCCAATTCGTCATCTGGCTCCATCTCATTGGCTCTAGACGGGAGCAGCTGGGATTCTTGTGATGTATTCACATAAAAAAATTCCAAAGATGACATTGGCCCTGAAGGGAATTATTTTTCTCAGGGGCTCCCGTGCAGTGTTAAAAATTACTAAGGACTGGCGCAAAAACCTTTATTAATATGAATACCAACTGTGGATATGTTTGGATAATTTCGTGACATTTTTCGGTTGCGACTACGCTTGATGCTTTTTGGATAAAACTAATACTAAACTATGCATGTCGTGTGTACTAAGGAATGATAACATTGCCGGCTAAACTGTCCAATTTGAAACACAGGCTAGCGGCTCTCTGGAATAGTCTGGAATACGGGAACATAATCTTGAATACGGTAATATATTCTGGAATTTTGGGAATATTGTCTGGAATACATCACCGGTGGTTTGTAGCCAAACTAACAGTTCCGAGAAAAAAAAATTAAAATTAGAAACAGCAACTATTCAACATGGCAAATATTTTTTATGTTGCCTTTTCGGTGTTCAACTGGCGTTCTTGTTTTTTTGACGTGATAACGTCTTATAAATCGATGCTGCATGGACGAAAAATCATGACACATTGTCACGTTCCGTCTGAGCCGGGCATGCAAGCGAGGGCGCGGAACAAGCGTTCGGCCTAAGCGTTCGGCGAGAGCGCGGAACAAGCGGTAGAGAGGCACGATTGGCCTAAGCGATCTGCTTAAGCGTTAGGCTCGTGACGTTATCACGTAAATTTATCGTCCGTAAACCGACTTTACAGACAACCAAATTTTATTTTATTTTTAAAACCATACAAGAGTCCCAACGTCCCTGTGAGAGCCGTGAGACTACAGTAACCCCAATTTGGGTATGTTCTGAGACCGGAAATAGTGAGGTGAAGAAGTAACAGCCATTTCAAGCAATGTTTCTATTATAATTGGTGGTGTAAGACCACGAATTGTCACCACGGTGATACTGAGAGTATTTCCCACTCTGGAACAGAACGCAAAAATTCTATGTCCACCGTGAATTATTGAGTTTATGAATGTCCTATATATGTTCATACACGTTGTTCGGAAACTGGTAGAATATATTAATAATGCTATTGTAACTAGGTACATTGTATTAGGTAGTTATAATGCTACCAAAAGAATCTACTTTGTCTTGATTTACACGAAAACGGAAGCTTGAGTTAAAAAAAATGACGCCGTGAAATCGACTCCAGATGTGATGTAATTCACCAGTTTCCGGACACCTTTACAGGACGGGTTTGTTATATATTTTTCATATTTTTACAAAAAAAAAATCTAAAATCTTACTTAACTACCTATCTAAGACAGTTTTTTTCGTGGGGTTATCGTATTTAGGTAAGCACAACTCCAGAGCCCTATAATTACAATAAAAAATGAAATAAAACTCGTATCTCGACAATTAAAATCGTCACATCAAATCTATTTTAAGCGTTACTATACAATTTTCAATAAATCGTCGCCAAAGAAAATTTTTACAGCAAACTTTGAATGAGAAAAGCGCTTAAAGTGTTTATCAGCCATCGCCTTTGGTTACTTAATTCGGCGAAGTGCGACTTCGCTTACAAGTAAATGATATTCAGTGACGTAAAAGCTTACGTAAAATTTGTGTTACAAGTATTTTTAACGTCACGATAACTGAAATGTCAGTCAAATGATTATTCCAATGTACGTGGGAAGCAGGAGCGAACAGGAAATTTACTGGTGGGCCGAAATCCGATTAACTACACTTAAAAATTTATTATTATTTTGTTGAATCGAAGAAGATAATACTAATAAATGAACGAAACAAGAAACAGAAAAAGAAAGTGATAAACAAATAGGTGGATGTTTTATTTTACCTTTTTTTTATTTTTCAGTGTCTTGACTTATTAGTATTAACTTCTTCTTGAAATTAACCCGCTTCTCGAGCTCTCGGCAAGCCAAAACTAGGCAGGTGAAATCATTGTCGATGACAATGCATTCTGTCAATTTTTAATAGGCAATCACGCACACATACGCGGACTTATATGCATTTTTATTAAATTTTACATAATTACAACACTTTATATGCGAAAAGCCGTATATTATGACCAGATCTGGATAGCCAGGTACTTCTAACCTTCCTCTTCCTCGTATCCTCCCCACGACCTACAGCCTCAAAACTTACCCCAATTGGGGATGAAATAGTCTCACTGGCTCCAGAAGGGAGCATTTGGGACATGTGAGATATTCACAAATAGTTCTTTTCCAATTATGGTATGTTGTGAGGCCGATGTTAGTGAGGAGGGCAAGGAAATGTTGAGGATGAAGGTGTGGACATATCTGGCTACTCAGATATCGTCACCGAACACGGATAAATCAATTAACTGATATCAGTCAGTTTAACGGGACTTAATTGAAAACATGTAAAAAATGTAAGTAAATAAAAAAAGAAATTTATTAATAAAAAGAGAATCTTTTACTCTGGAATGCGCCGCACGTATTCTATGGATGCATTATTTTAAATGAAACATCACAAATTAATTAGATAAAATGTTCTTTAGTACCTAAAATTAAAAATGAACTCCGGATTCGCAGTCGAGAATCTTACCCCTCGACCACGTTGTCTGCCAAACTTAATGGTTTAAGAATAGTTGTGTGATCAACATTATAGAATTTTTATTCCAGAAATAAACAATGGTGTAGGAACTACGATTGTAAACCGTACTTAATGATTTTTCAATTCCGTAAACTTCTAACGTATGGCAACACCGGCACACTGGTTCTAAATGTCAGGCCGAGAATCCGAGATTCATTGCGTTTCAATCATCGGCTCGAATAATTTTATCAAATTATAGCTCCTACATTACAGTTCCGTTTAAATTTCTGATAATATAGCGCGTGTGTGATAATAAAAATGTTACAATAAAAGTAACCATCTTTGTGAATAATCGATCTTTTATTTAATGTTAAAAACATACAATTCCACTGCTGCCATTTGTAAAAACACCGCCACACCAAACCTAAAGTGACAAATTTATAAAAAACGACATCATTGTCTCCCATCCATCCCTGGTAGAAATCTCTCGTCCCTCTGCAAACTGGTGATGACGTACAATCAATTATTTAACCCTTTGTGTGATTATTTAAAGATATTTCACGAAATACAAATGCGTAAGTAAGGTTTGCGTAAAGACTTACCAAACGTTTAAATGTTAATTACTCTAATACTGTTATTTTATTTTATGTTTTTAAGAATGATGATTCCATTATTATTTTTTATCTTAACTTTTATGAGTAAGACCTCAAATTGTAATATTTAATTAAATGAAGACACTATGAGCGAAACTCAATCCAAAATTGAAAACAGAAAAATTAGAAAAAGATATTGGCACCTCTGGGACTCGAACCCAAGACCTCTCTCTTTCCGGGCGAGCACGCTGTCCACTGCGTCAAGGTGTCGATATCAAATTTGGTCACTTTTAACAGTTTCATACTTCGACGAAGAACCACCCGTATATCTTCATTTTCTTAACGTATTTGGCTGCCATCTTTATGTATGATTGCAAGATTCAAACCCGAATTAAATGCAATCTAGATTAAATCAGTCTGGATTATTATTTATTTATAATATTATTATTTTTTATTTTATTTTTATGGGTGTAAATTTAAATTACAAATGATTTATTGACGACGGAAAAATAATCAAATTTTTCATATATAAATTACAATTACTTCCCCAAAAACCGCTTTTTGCGTTGTTTTTTTTCAGTTTATTAACACATTAGATTAGGGAAAACAATTGCCTCCTAATTTGCCTCCAAAATGAAGAAAAAATTGAATTATTTGCTAAAAGAATTTAATACAAAAATAGCCACTTATCCGAACTAAGCATTTTATACAATTATTCAGTTTGGTTGGGTTATTCAGCTTCAAACTCAAAATTAAGTTTTGTATGAAATAGGCCGCGCAGTCGTTCCTCTTCATAAAAAAATAACAACACCCTCCTACGTAAGGGAGTAGGTATAGGTAATTTAGTTGAATTTTTAGGTTGCGACAATACTTTACAAATAGGTACTGCAGAACTACCACTATTGAAAGCCTTATTTCAATGCTCTCCAGCCAATATGCTGTTTGCCAATACATCCGTGAGAATAATTCTTGTTATTGAAAGATATTTTAAAAGAAGTGTCGTACATCGAATTGGTCTTGCAGCGAACATTTTCCTGGCATACTGATCATGTATTGGGAAATTCTCCCCTGTCTCCCTCCCCGGTCATTAGGGCCGACGTGATGGAGAGGGACGGAGAGCGCCGGAGTATGGTTGTGTCCTAGTGGGGTAGATTTTGCCCGTACTACCGCTTGGCCGAGAGCCAACTGACGGAATTTGGGAATATGTAAAGTGGTAAACCCAGTGGAGTTTAGTCGCTTGGAAGTCAATTAGTTCTACGTCGCAAAAAACGTATACCGCTGCATATTATAATCGTAGAATTTGTGAACTCAAAGAACTTGAAAAAATATATTTTTTCCTCGGGAGCATTGCCTTTCAATAGAAGAACTTTATTTTTCGAATGTAAAAATTGAAAACATGAAAAATTACGACATCTATCCAATACAAGTAAAAAATAAAAAATAAAAGACAAGACTTAAAAAAAATAAGACTTTTATACGGTGAGGTTTGTCCGGGTCTTGGCGGCGGACGTTTTTTGCCCACCAACTGCTTGGCAGGCCAGAACAGGAGAGGCTGGTTGAGGGAGATCTTTTGACCCAGCAAGACTGTTTCGGAGCATCGCCTTGCACCGCAGTGGGAGGGAAGGATTCATACATCCGTTAATCCTAGGCACACAGATCCCCAGATTCTTACCCACCCCTCATTCCATTTTCCATCTCAGAACTTCGATAAAAATTGCGATATCCAATTAAACTTTAAAATACAAGACAGTTATATTCATAACTGTAACTTTAATGTAACCGAACAATTTAAATTTTTTATACTTTTTTTAAAGCAAACAAACATTCCCAGGTTACTAATAACCTGAAAATATATGAAAATGCCCTACTACCACCATAGTAAGTGGAAAATACTACTTGTGCCGTAATGAAGGACTTTGCCAGCGGAATTGTACGTCACATACAATGTGTGGGTGGGACCCAAAAGCGATGCTAACTCATCCAGAAAATGAAAACCTGAAATAAAGTAGCATCGCTTATGAAAAAGATAGCCTTTCAAATAACAAGTGTCTATGAATGAAATGGCCACAATAATGGCTTGCTAATGCATGTCCACTGACCCAGTTCAGCGAAACCACGCGCATTGTCTTAGTAACGTATCTTTACTTTATTTATTCATCTAAGCATCTATCAAACACGTAAAATAAAAAGAAATACACATTTTGAATACAAATTTATATTTTTTAATTAAATAAATAATGTTGGTAGCTACTTTATTGCTTGTCTGATAAGATTTATACTTAACAGTTGCGATAATGAAACTGAAAAGTTCATTGAACTTGAATAATGTTTCCCTTTACGCAGGAATACAATTTCGAATCACTCCCTCATGCACCGACAACCAAAATAAGTACGATTAATAAGTTTCATAAGCCTGGAAAAAAATTGTCAATCAATATTATAAAATAAACCTTTTTCAAAAAATCAAATCATATTATAAGATGAATTGTTTCATCAGTAAATATGGAAAATTAATTTTTCAATATCCCATTATAAAACCCTCCAAAATTTGGATTTGAGCTTCGTGAAATCATCCTTTTTTTACGTAATTGCAAAAAAATCAATACAGGTTTCGGCGTAGCGAGGCATTTCCAACATTATCGCAATCAGCGTAGAGTGCGTAATACGAGTGTTGAATTTGCAAAACTTTTCTGGTCATTCGGAGAGAGGACCAGATATGAGACTTTTATATATAATTTACGGCGATATTACATGGTTTGTTTCTGCATTTCAATTTGGTTGAAGCTACCAAATTGAATCATGCAAACATAAAAGTTAATGTTTTATTATCATTGAACTCAACATTCGATATAAAACGTAGTTGAATGAGAAATGAACGTTTAAGCACAAGTATTAATTTTTTTAAATAGGCAATTCATTCTAAAAAGAGTGCTTTGTGAGGTATTGAATGATTCACTCGATCCTCATCGTGCGCGCCGCAGTCAAGCGAAAGGTCGCATTGTTAACGCAGTCAAAATGGTTTATAAATGGAAAAAGGAGGGTACGCCTCTGTTCTTGCAACATTTCAAGAAGTACCAAGCCTGTGGAATATTAACATTTAATTAACTCGTTAAATAAATGAACGTAATTCCCACGTGAATTGAATGGTTTACTTCTTCATGATATGTGCATACAACATACCCTTTCACTTCTGCGTCATTCACCCAAAATGAATCAATTTAGTTGAACCATGTAATATCACCATTAGTAATTTAACGAAATTTCTTTCGTCCGTCGGAAACATATTTTTTAGGCGATAAACATTAAAACCTTTATGAACTTTAAGTAATCATGAAAGACTGTCAACATTGAAAAATAAAACAGATCTATCCACCAAAATTAATAAACAAAATTCTCACTTCTATGGTTCGCAAGGTTCAGTGTGTTTAATTAACCTAATTTTCCACAATGTTATTCTGACTGTTAAAATAAAAAAAAAACGTAAGCTAAAATAATTACGTACTGCAAAAACTTGTATTCTTTTTGGTCTACCGCAGAAAAACTATCAAACTCTGCATTTTTTTAATTATCTCCTGTTCAAATTCCGAATCGAGGTCACACGGAGGTAACAAGTCCACTGGGTTCTGGGATGGGCCCACCCCACCACAGACAGCTCAGAGCACAAAATGAAATGGCGGGAAGACCTGTTAGGTTAGTGTGGATACCCACCTAGATGTTCTCTGTTCCGTGGATCTGCTAGCCAGGAACTAGGGACATTCAATACTATGGAAAAGGTCTTTTACTTTTAGAGCGCAAAATGAAATGGCGGGAAGAGTTGTTAGATTGAGCTACCCACCTAGGTGTTCTACGTTCTGTGGATATGCTATCCAGAAACCTGGGAGATTAAATACTATGGATAAGGTTTTTTAATTTGTAGACAAATTTGATGTTTTTTTGCATGATTAACATTTATAACGCATAAGAGTTCAAATATCGATAGCCAGTTTCTATGTAAACTAGGATATGTTGTGCGGCGGAAGGAAACGCGATGAAAAGGAGAAGAAAAAGCTAATTAGTGCAGGGTGGTATTCGGATCATTTCAGTAAACAAAAAATAACTACATGTTGATCTCTCAGCAGAGAAAGCAAAATATACAGAATATTTTTTTTATACATAGAATATATTTTTTTTAAATACCAAACTAACCACTACACATCAATTTACTTGGTTACCCGGCAGTTGATCCCCCGACAATTGACCCCCCATTGGTTAGATAAAAGTTTTTTTTTTTTTTGCATTATTTGTTTTTTTTAAGTGCTAAGAGTCCCAGCTGCTCCCGTCTGGGACCAGTAAGACTATGGCTTCCCCGATTGGGTATGTTGTGAGGCTGAAGATAGTGGGGAAGGGAAGGAGATGTAGAAGAGGAAGGTGGGGAAGTACCTGGCTATTCAGATCTGGTACGACTGAATCCATTTCAAGCAACGTTTCAATTCTGAATGGTGCTTTTCAGGCTGATAAGTATATTATATTACTGATGGAGTATATTCCACTCTGGAACGTGCCGCAAGTATACTTTATATTATTTTAATAAATTAACTGTCAAATAACACAAATTAATAAAACAAACATTTTTGCGCTCGCCGGGATTCGATCTCGCGACCTTCTTATTGGGAGTCAAAAGCCTTACCCCTAGACTACAAAGGCCGTCATTACCAATTTCAAACCTAAAATTGATTTAAAAATACCTTTAATAATAAGTTGGTATTTATATCAAACAAATTGATTTACAGTGTCAATATTTTGAACTTATACGCTGGTGTATATAGTTCAGTAGTTTCATCCTTTAAGCATTTGAATGAAACATGTTTTACACCTTTGTTATTCGGCAGTACATCCTCTCAGCACGCCCCTTCAGGGGCACTAGTAATATTTTGTGTAAATAGATATTTTCCCTAAACCGACTGCATATTATATAAAAGTTTTTTTTTTTAAACAACATTTTACATATCATAGTTCCCTCCAAAAATGTTGGCCTCACTGGGTGGCTTACCCATGTTGAGGCCCTCCTATATATAAAAAGTGAACACCTTATTTCAACCGGTTCTCCGAGGAAGCCGGGAAAAGATAAGATTTCCATAACAAGGCATATTAGAACAAATAAGCGAGGAAATTGTTAGAACAAATATATTTTATAGCGCCCTTGAGGTGATTTTTCACAAAAACGGCGCTCTACAAATTATCCATTATTATTATTATTATTCAGTTCAGTCAGTTTCAGTGCCGGCAACCCTGGCGTTTATTTTATTTCAATAATTTACATTGATTTTTTTACCCACTTCACTAGAAAAAGTCTGTTCCGAGGCGGGTAAATAATATTTTGTATTTAGTAAAAAAGATATGTATCAAGACATGGGTATAAAAATAATGTAAAAAGACAAAATAAAAAGATAAAAATATATACATATACACACATTATTAATATATATGTTAAGGTATCAAAGCAGCGACGTCAATTTTTTAGCGATTTATACCTAAGCTATTTCCTCAATTAAGGCTCAAAAACGGCTCTCTACAAAATATCCAATTATTATTATTAGCTCTTAAAGTACACGCCAAAAGTTAAAACCGGCCTGAACATGGTATGATCGTAAATAAAGATGCGTAAAAACATACGTGTGACAAAGAAAGGCGTGGGCGGGGGGCATGTCACTATTCTGTCCGTGAACTCGCCTATTACGACCATTTCTGACCAAATTTTGGCATGTACTTTACCTCTTTGAAACTTTCGCAACACTTTTACAAAAATATTGGTCGCTAGTTAGAGACCGTAAAAAAACAAGTTTTCTTCTAGTTGGGTACAAAAGACTCCAATGAAACAAAGACTCCAATGAAACAAAGACTCCATTCATCGTATTAAAGCCCCACGCTAGGAGCTTACCATAAAGATCATCTACATTCTTTATAAGAGAGTAGTTCGGGGGGAGAACGGCCCGGAATAAAATCATTCTTAAGACAAATGATTCCGTGATACGGGAAACTTTTCACGCTCTTTTTGCACGACTGTTTTTAGTTCCTTTTTGCATCGTCTTTGACGTTACGAAGTCGGCCATTACCGAGAGACGGGGGCGGACCACAAAACCGGCCTAAGATAATTTAGCGGTTTTTCGCAGGTCATTAGAACGGACCCTATATTGGTGATTATGACTTTCGTTAAGGCCCATTTACCAGCGGCCAAAAATTCGTTACAAATCTAACAACGACCAACGAATTAACCTTTTTATAATAAACTGTGGCAAGGGTTTAAAAAACTTTACCAGACGGTTTTACGCTTCGGCGCATTTTAAAATTCATTTAACAGCCGAAATTAATTACATTAATTAATATTAATTTAAACATCCCAAGCACACACACACTTTAAACGAAAATACGATAACATAGATTTAAACACCGTGCATACCAGCAATCCATTGGTTACGAGGGGGCAAGTTAAGTTAGTTAGTTAAGGATATGAAAATGTAATTTTATTTTTTCCGAAATAAAAACTTTAATAATTTAAAAATTCCCCAGCCATCGTTTTTTTCAAAATGAACCTAAAAAATTCAACCTCAGACTTGATTTACTTGAATGTGAAGTAGATTCACCAATTTCCCGCGTGTATTGTGGGTTTCCGGACACAGTGTATGTTGAGATCACCAGATTCGCTAGCAGATGGAAATAACATTGCAAGCTATTAATGGCTGCATTTCTCTAGAAATTCCAGACAGAAAGTCGTTGCAGTTTTAAGGAAGCTGAACTCACCGTTTGGGAGTTTCCGTTCTAAGAATTAAATTCTGAATTTTTCGATAATAATACATTTGAATTTTACTTGAAATACGTACATGTAAACTAATTGACGTGCACCCGGCGTTGCTCAAGGTTATAAATGGTTAGGAGTAAAGTTTTGGTGTTGTGAATTCTAGGGTACCTGAAAACTGGATGATTTGTAAGTCGGAAATAATATTATTGTAAAGAATTGAAAAGTTGACCTGTTAGGCAATTGTTTCACTTGTTGTCAACAGTTTCGGAGGCGGGTATGAATACCGTCGCCTCGGGAACCATTCATTGAAAAACCAATACCCCAATAACCAATACCATAGGTCACCCCAAGTGGTTCGCTACGTTTGGTGACTAAGCAATGAAATTTGTTTAGTCTTGCCTTTGCACGCCTACTGCGTGGCAGGCCGGATCGGGAAAGATGGGTTGAGGGAGACCTAACCTAGATCATCGCCTTACACCGCAATGGGAGGGATGGATTCGTACGTCCTTCACTCCTACACATTAATCCTCAGATTCTTACCCACCCCTCATATCTTTTTCCTTCCCAGAAATTCCTCTCCTTCCTTTCCCTAAAAAAAAGACACTCCACTCAGCATTCCCAAAGATGATATGTAAAAAAAAATTTTAAATTGAATTAAAATAAATAAATAAAAAATCAGAAGGTGAAACCTTCATCAAACTAAAGAAGACACTAGTAGGTAGGCTACGAAGCACCGCACAAATAAGATACCGATTACACTATCTCGTTCTCTCGTAGGCTAAATCCTATTGTTGTATGTGCTTTAATGTCGCTATTTTTCGTTTTCTCGAGTTTCAAATCACAGCGGTGCTAAAGAAGTTTTCACTTCCATTTTCTTTTTTATATGTGATAAACACTCCTGGCATTAATAAGAACAAATTTAGAAATTTTCAACGAAATCAGCCAGCAGTTTTTGATTCTTTACTTTAGGGCACTCACGTGCGAACAGTGCCTTTTATTTATATGGAAGAAGAAGATAGGAATGTTCTTTGAAGATTTTTCAAAACCTCCTAAAAGTCCTAAACGAGCATTGCCAGTTTAGATCTAACAGATAAATAAGTTCGTTCTTGATCGTTTAGTCCGATGAAGCTTCGCGAGGTTCTTTGGCTCCGGGCCCAAAGAATTATTCTCTAATGTGCTTCGAATAATGTGTGCATGTCGAGGTAATTCAATTATCCTTAACTTCTGGGTACATGCTAAAAGCTTCATAAATAAATATTTTATTATTTTTAATGTACATTTTCTACCACCGAACGAAAAAAATTTCTTTCATTCTGCCGTAATTATCGTAAGAATGCCACACGGCAGAACACACGTTCTATCACAGATGTATGACAAAATGAATGATGCTAATTAACGAAACTTCCAAAATACAAGGCCGCACTCTTGAAACGCACGGCGCTGAAAAAGAAGAAGATGGAGAGATATGTAATTACGAATGTTGGACAGAGCGCGTTAATATTTTAAGTCGTAGAATAGCAGCGAAAATTGCGAAAAAGCTTAATAAAACATGACTCGTTTAAAATAGAGCAGAAATCTCGTGGAACGTATCTTAAATATCATTTAAAGAAAAATTGTGAATTTTTTCACAAATATAACTTGTAAAATAAAAGAAATAGACTTGTTTAAAATAATTTTCGGAGCATACTTTGCGATTTTTTTCTATCGAGGGAATTTCATATAATTTGCGTTTCGGCGTGTAACGTATCTAGATATTATCTTTAAAAATAACATATATTTTTTTAAGAGCTTAAAAACTTCAAATGTTTAAGGGAGATATGTAAGAAATCGGTCGAAATACGAATAGTAGACCCTTTTTTAAATAACTTTTTTGTATACTCAAAAGTTAATAATGTTAAAATAATAAGTCTTGCGCTGTAGATGGATGATTAATCTGTCGTACTATAATTCATATATATTTGCTGACCCATCAGTTAACCCCCTGACAGTTGGCTCCCCGAAATTATAATTATTATAAAATTATAATTTTATCTATATGATTTTAGATTTTCACTTTCAAAAGTATTTTTGTTATTTATTTTTGGGGTGTTATGCCGTGTGGCGTTACCTCCTCCTTTAGCCAACGTTTCGGACAGCATTACAGTATCTACCCTGATTACGGACATAGTAACGCTGTCCGAAACGTTGGCTAAAGAAGGAGGAAGCGCATCACGACATAACACCCAAAAATAAAAACGATTCTAATTTTTGGTCCATTTCAATATCCACCGATTTCAAACGTAAATTCGACTTCAAAAATACCTATAATACATATTTGTAAAAAGCATTAACTTTGTGGCTCGCCATAATTTACAATAAAAACACATAAATTTGTTTTAGACCACTTTTATTTTATAACACTCAACCGGTTTCGGAAGACCCTTCCTTCTTCAGGAGAATATTGTACAATATTCTCCATATATTCCATATATTCTCTATATTCTCCTGAAGAAGGAAGGGTCTTCCGAAACCGGTAGTGTTATAAAATAAAAGTGGTCTAAAACAAATTTATGTGTTTTTATTGTATACCTATAATAATAAATTGGTACCTACAGATATTAGACGAATTATTTACAGTGTCAATTTTTTGTACTTATACGCTGTTATGCATAGTAAGTTGACAAAAAAAACATTCCAAGTTTTATTTTATTTTATTTTTTTATTTATTTATTTAGTATAGTAAAATACATTTATAAACATTATTTATGATATGTTTTGACTGTCCAACTAGGATGATTCCCGTTTTAGAACAGTCAAATTAGGATTAGTGTGAACATATGGAACATGATTTGTACAAAAAAGAGGAAAAAAAAGAAGAGAAATAATAAAAAATGAAGTTAGAAAGTTTAAAACATAGTAAAAAAAGTTAAAATAATAATAATAATTGGATAATTTGTAGAGCGCCGTTTTTGTGAAAAATCACCTCAAGGGCGCTTAAAACATAGTAGTTAATAGATATGGGTTAAATACATATGGGTTCTTAAAAACAGAGGATTAAAATATATAGATAACTTGTGTATGCATTGCATAATATAGTAGAAAAATAGAAAAAAAAAGAGAAGAGAAAGAAATAAATTATTATGAAATAACCAACAAATTATTATACAAAAGCCGTGGTTTGTTTAGCCTGGTTATTGAAATGATGATAATAAGTTATAAAACCACATTGAACAAAGAAACTATACTTATTTTGCAACAAAAAACTCCATAACATTCTTCCCCAAGACATAAAATTATTTAAAAATGTAATGAGTACAAATCAAGAATAAAAATATGGCTGAAAGAGGTCAACGAAAAAACCTTAATGAAGACACTGAAAACGACATAGATTTGGATTTGGATTTGGATATAATTTATGTTCAGAGTTCCTAAACATGAGTTTACTGACTCTAACGTAATGACTAAATGGATTATCTAAAGATACTTTACATGGAATTTATTTTTAAAAGTTGTTTTTGGGAAAATAAAACTTAATAAACTATACTGCAACTTGAGGCAGGGTTTCAATCCTTGCGGAGGATTATCTTGGGTTTAATATATTTAAAATTTTCATTCTCGCTATATGTAGCGAGAGAATTTATAGTGGGGTTTTCATGTCCGGCTAATCCGGCATAAAATTTTTCAGAATGTGTAACAATTAAATCCTTTATCAGAGGAATGTTTGTGTCATTGTGGAGAGTGGAAACCCTGATCCACTTCGGCGCATTCAACGCAAGTCGAATGGCTTTGTTTTGCAGGGTTTGTAGTTTGTTTATGTGTGTGTGAGCTGCGTGGCCCCAAATAGGTGCAGCGTATGTGAAGCCCGGCCTTATGGTCGTCTTGTAGAGTAGTAATTTATTGTCTGTTGATAATCGACTTTTTCTACCTAGCATCGGGTAGAGTGAAGCTATTGACTTATTTGCTGATTTTACTTTTTCATTAATGTGTTTTCTACACGTTAGTTTAGAGTCTAATGTTACTCCGAGGTATTTTATTGATTTTTCCCATGGGACTTTTTCCCCAAACAGTTCTATGTTCGGGGGTTGTTTTGGCTTTCTACGTGAAAAGACAGTCGCGACACTTTTAGTGGGATTTATTGAGATTCGCCATTTTTTGCACCATTCTTGTATTAGAATGGCTTGGAGTTGTACGCGCCTTGTAGCAGTGGACGCAACGGTTGAGCTTGACATGACATTCTTATCATCTGCAAATTGAGTGATTTTAACGTTGTGGTTCATTGGTTTGGGAATATCGCTAGAAAAGATATTATAAAGGGTTGGGGACAACTGTCCTCCTTGAGGAACTCCGGCTAATAGAATACGTACCGAGGAGAATATGTCGTCAAGTTTAACTTTAAATGTACGACCTGTAAGATAGCTATGAATTATTTTTATAAATGATATAGGGAAGCCCAGAAGATACATCTTATATAGTAGGCCATTATGCCATACTCTGTCGAAAGCTTTGCTTATATCGAGCGAAAGTATAACCGTATGTTTATTTATATTAAAACCTTCAATGATGTGTTCGACCACACGGAGAAGTTGATGGAGTGTCGAATGACCAGCTCTAAATCCGTGTTGAAAGTCAGGTAAGATTTTATTTTCCTGAACAAATGCATTTAATCTTACTAAGATGATTTTTTCTAAGATTTTACCTAGGCAAGGGAGAAGGCTAATTGGGCGATGATTTACAGCTAATGATGGGTCTTTGCCAGGTTTTGGGATCAGAATAACGTTTGCTTGTTTAAATTCTTTTGGAAAACATTGTAGACGAAGTGATGCATTGCAGATAGCTGTTATGGCACAGATGCCTTTTATAGGGAGACTTTTGAGTACTTCGTTTGAAATGCCGTCAGGACCGGCTGCTTTTTTGATTTTAAGTGAATTAATTGTTTTTTTAATTTCCTTAGGTGACGTGACTTCTTCTTATTGATTTTACTCATAAAGTTAAAATAATAAATAATAATATTCATCCCAGACTTGCAGAAGAGTCAATAGATGTCGCACATTAAATAAAATGGATAATAATTTATCCAGACACCATCTAGATTGCATTTAGTTCGAGTTGAATCTTGCAATCATTCATAAAGATGGCAGCCAATAAAAATATGCGTTAAGAAAAATGAAGATAATATGGGTGGTTCTTAGTCGAAGTATGGTACAGTTAAAAGTGACCTAATTGGATATCGACACCTTAGCTCAGTGGATAAGAGCGCCCAACCCGGAAAGTAGGGAGGTCCTGGGTTCGAGTCCCAGAGGTGCCAATATCTTTTTCTGATTTTTCTGTTTCCAGATTTTCGATTGAGTTTCGCTCATAATGTCTTCATTTAATTAAATAAGTTTTTTAGATTTTCACGGCCAAAAATATTTTCGTTATTTGTTTTTGGGGTGTTATGCGGTGTTGTGCTACCTCCTTCTTTAGCCAACGTTTCGTACAGCGTTACAGTGTCCATCATCAGGGCAGATGTGTGGGGAATGTCACTATTCACTGATACGAAATAAATAATAATTTCATAGAAATTTCTCAATAAATCTATTTTAATATTTTTAACACTAAACATCACTTTGTTGTCTGCTCACTTTTTTAAATTTTAATACCGCACAAGATTCCCAACTGCCCCCGTCTGGAGCCAGGAAACTATGGCATCCCCAATTGGGTGTATGCTGTGAGGCTGGAGGTAGTGGGGAGTGGAAGGAGATGGGGGAGAGGAAAGTACCTGAATATTCAGATCTGGTCATCAAACAAAATTTACAGCAACGTTTCAATTCTGAATGGTGGTCTTACACCAGAACGATACTAAAAGTAACTTCGACCTTGGAAGGTACTTAATTGTAAAATTGTGATTTGAACCCGCGACCTTCGGATAGCTAAAGAACCTTACCTCTCAACTACGGAGGCCGTCACATAAACAATAAATACTATAAATAGTGATTTATCTGTAAGTTCTATAGGGATTATTAAGAAAATGTCTAACAAAAATCCTCATCCTGTAATCTTTTAATGTAAATATATGAAATATCTGCGTGTAATTTGAAAACCGGTGAAGGCATTTTAACCTGAAATTCCACTATCTACTGTACGTATTTCGTACAGAACTTAAAAGCGAACTTTTTTGCTGGAAACTGTATACATTTTCCTAACTACCTGTATGGAATTTACAGAAACATCAATTGTAATGTACTTCAATACTAGTGATTGGGATTACTTAATGTATGTTCGGGAATAAAACTCGTGGTTCGTCGAGATTGATCGACGTGTTACCGTGGTCCCTCACAATCCGAAGGTCGCGGGTTCGAACCCGGCGTGCGCAATCAAATTTTATTTGATTAATTTGTGTTATTTCACAATTTATTCATTTAAAATAATATATAGTATATTTGCGGCACGTTCCAGAGTGGAAGATACTATCAGTATCGCCCTGGTGTAAGACCACCATTCAGAATTGAAACGTTGCTTGAAATGGCTTTAGCCGTGTTTAGTGACCAGATCTGAATAGCCAGGTACTTCCCCACCTTCCTCTTCCCTATCTCCTTCCCCTCCCCACTACTTTCAGCCTCACAACATACCCCAACTGGGGATGCCATAGTCTCACTGGCTCCAGACGGGAGCAGTTGGGACTCTTGTGCGGTATTTCATATAAAAAAAAAATTTAAAAAAATGAATAGCTAACTGAACCTAACGTTAGATGGATGCTCTGTGTATTTCTGAAGCAAGGAAACTCGGCACTTAACGTGCCTAGCTGACGATCGGATATCATCGGATACTTCGGTGATGGCGACAGTTGAAACTCTCCTAAAATACTATTTTACTGACATCTATTGAGAACTCAAAACTACAGATAACTATTTATACTAACGACATCTGTTGAAAGGCATTGAAACTGCTTACATATTCCTATGCACTACAACAATCGTTGTATTTTTTTTTTGTTTGTCGATACATAACATTTTTGTTCTGACAGTGCTTTAGTGAGGCTAACTCTTTCGATATATTTATAAAAGTATTAACAATGGATCTCATTTAGGCCTCGAAAAACTCGGCCCATCAGATATGGGCCCATTGGGAAATTTCCGATATTCCGCCGGCTGAGTCCACCCATGGACGCTTAACCCTATTCCATGAATGGATGTGCAAGTTTTCCTACATAATACAATATTCCTCGTGGAATGCTAAGAAGCTGCATGAAACATTCCCATTACATTCCCTGTTACATTCCGATTCTCATGCGTAAAAACGAAGATGCTTTAATATAATACAATATTATATCTGCCTCTTTGAACATCCATTCATCCACCTTCTTCATTATTGGAATGCCAAGAAGCTGCATGAGATGTTCCCATTACATTCCCTGTTTTGTTCCGAGTCAGAAATGTAAAACAAGCACGACACAATATTATATGTCCCTTTTAACAACTCTTCATCCACCTTTTTATTACTGGAAACCTAAGTAGCTGCATCAGATATTTCCATTACATTACGAGTCTGTTGCGTAAAACAAAGATGATATAAAAATAACATTACAATCCTGTATGTCACTTTTAAGATCCATTCATCCGTCTTCTTCATTCTTGGAATGTCGAGAAGCTGCATGAGAGTCCCCATTATATTCCCTGCTGTATTCCGAGTCTGATAAAACAGAGAGATGCAATAATGCATATTATATCCCTTTTAGCATTCATTCTTCATTATTCAAATAATCAAAGAATCAATTCTTCATTATTGGAAACCCAAGAAGCTGCAAGAGCTAGGTCCATTACATTCCCTGTTACATTCCAAGTCTGAAGTGCAAAATGCAGACGATATATTTTAACACTATATATTATATGTTCCTTTTATAATCAATTCGTTCACCGTCTACATTATTGGAATATCAAGAAACTGCATAAAATATCCCCATTACATTCCCCGTTACATTCCTGATCTGAAGTGCAAAACAAAGACGATACAACACAATATTATACGTCCCTTTGAACATCCATTCATCCACCTTGTTAATTATTGGTAATCCAAGAAACTGTATGAGATATCCCCTTTACATTCCCTGTTATATTCCAACTCTGATGCGTAAAAACAGAGGATATAATATATGTCCAAATATATGTCCATTTAATATCCATTCATTCACTTTCTTCATTAAGAATGCCAGGAAGCTGCATGAGATTTCCCCTTTACATTCCGAGTCTAATGTGTAATACAAAGATACTTTGAACGCAAAAGACGTGCACCATCTATCATCACGGACAGGCGTAGCCACGTAGTAAAGAATATCCCCAGAGAAGGAAATAAGTATGATATATGGCTAGAGAATTGGGACAACAAGAAAGGGTTGAGGGGGGGGGGAGGGACACCTGGCGGTCATTTGTCGAAACATGCACCGGATAGTTCAGGAACGTATTTGGAAGGCAAATTATATACATCAAAATTTGATCTTCAAAAATTAAATCTCCCAGTAAATAAGACTTAGGAATTTTTAACACATTGAATTTCGTAAGTTAAATCTTTACCTCTACAGAATGAAGAGTGTTAAATTCTTTACTTCATGAGTTAAGCAGTCACTTAACTAATAGTAAAATATCTTTTTTTTACATCAGTTATGTTCTTTTGGGACCAAATTTTGTAATTAATTAAAATTACAAACCTACCTACTTTTACACACAATGCTTAGTTTTAAATCAAAATAAACTCTTCAAACCACTTTCATTTACCATTTTGTCTCTAAATTATATTATTTCGACCTGAAACATGCAGATATTACACATAAAAAAGAAAATACATAATAACAGATTATTATAATTGCAAATTACGTAGGCTATTATTATACTTGCACATATTACAGATAGGAATAGATACAGTATATAATACAGTAATAAACTTGCACATATTAAGATAGACTAGATAGACTATTATACTTGCAGATATTACAGATAGGAATAGATACAGTATATAATACAGTAACAAACTTGCACATATTAAGATAGACTAGATAGACTATTATACTTGCAGATATTACAGATAGGAATAGATACAGTATATAATACAGTAATAAACTTGCACATATTAAGATAGACTAGATAGACTATTATACTTGCAGATATTACAGATAGGAATAGATACAGTATATAATACAGTAACAAACTTGCACATATTAAGATAGACTAGATAGACTATTATACTTGCAGATATTACAGATAGGAATAGATACAGTATATAATACAGTAATAAACTTGCACATATTAAGATAGACTAGATAGACTATTATACTTGCAGATATTACAGATAGGAATAGATACAGTATATAATACAGTAATAAACTTGCACATATTAAGATAGACTAGATAGACTATTATACTTGCAGATATTACAGATAGGAATAGATACAGTATATAATACAGTAATAAACTTGCACATATTAAGATAGACTAGATAGACTATTGCAGATATTACAGAAAGGAATGTTTAATAACGGATTGTTATACTTGCAGATATTACAAAGAGATTTCAGGTATTACAGAAGTATGCGGATCTTACAGATAGAATAATAACAGATTATTATATTTGCACATATTACAGAAAGAAATATACATATTTTATTTGCAGATATTACACGTAGATTATTACAATCAGGAAATGAGCTGTTATATCAATTGCGCTTTTAAAAAAATCCGAATAATCGACTTTCCACAATACTACAAAAAAAATGCCCTCTGCAAATAGAACACACCTGCATTTTTATGGAATATATTTTGCATTCTTTTCAATCGAACGAAGAATACTTAACTTTCAGACATAATCAGATATATTCATCAACACATTTAGATATGGTGAAGAAGCAATAAAGCCTCACCACGTCACCTCACTTTCAGTACAATTTGAGAAGATACGGAGTTAATTTTAGGGAGCACATTTCGTGCGCAATCTGGTGCCAAAACTGCGGTCCATAAAGCTCCTTAATATCCCCCACGGACCGGGACGTATAATGTTTTATTATAATATACCAAGTCTACTGAAGACACGTCAGACTGTTCCTGTACACCTTATATTATTCAGGCCTTCCCTTTGGCTTTCGCCCTGGAGAGTTGTTACCCACCTCTTCGGGTTTCTGTTCTCCCGGGTGCATTATGCATTATTGATGGGATTTTTCTCGCGGAAATATAGGTAAACTCGCTGATCTCGTATTATCCATCGGAAAGCTGGGATTTTTCCTTTATCTAGGTTAAACTTGTATTTATGTGAAGCAAATAGGGTGGAAGATAATTTTGTTGCATCATATTGTATTCGTAATATAAATATGGAGTGTTTTCTGACATAGTGTTTATTAAAATTAAACGCGATGATTTTTATCGCAACGAAATAAACTCGGTTCGAAATAACAGTTAGTGATTAGTAATACTAAAGTCTATCGATTAAGAGGAGAAAACGTTAAAAATGGAACTAAAAAATTGGTAGGTTGGCAACACCAATTTAACTGTCAAGTATTATTTTAAACCGCAATGACACTAAAACTATAGAACACACTTAATGACATTTTAAAAACATTTTTTGTTCATAAAGAAAAAATAAAATCGAAGAAGCACTGTTGTTACAATACCTATTTAATGGCATAAATTTTATTTAATTTAACATAAATTTGAATTTAACAGTAGGTATAACTAATGGTGAGTTTAGTTACACTACTTTTAAATCTTATTGAGTTAAATATATTCAGATCTAAAATTAGAAAGCTAAATATTCAAAATTCTAAAGCCCGGGCAACGCTAGGTACTTAAGTTAGTATTAAATAAATGTGAGCAATTTCTAAACTGTGCTTTATATTTTATAACAATATCGTTATTCTTCATTATGTAAACACAAAATTGGAAAGGTATAATATACCTGTACGCAATTCTAATTTTGATATCAATATTGCAATGAAAAAATATTTTTTTTCACTTTTGTACCTTTTTATTTCTTTACAAAAAATTAGGTACACAGCTTTACATTTTCAGCATGTTATATTCTTAGTATTGCAATTTAAACAACAGTGGCGCCCCTGTTGTTTAAATGGCAATACTAAGAATAAGTTTTCTAATCTGATTTGACAAACTGTTCCTCTGTTTATTTTTCGTAACTCGAAGTTCTCGTATTAGAAATTCTCTGAAAGGTGGGAAAGAAGGATATCATAAACTCACTGCAGCAGGATAATGGTGTTCTTTCTTCAATTTCCACTTTCCACTTTGCACTGATTACGCTCACAATATGTGTTGGCAGGACGATATTTAATTTTCAACTGAATATTATGACTCATGATTGTATTCAGTCGGCGTCTGAGTGTTTAAAGGGGTTATACGCAGTTAGAATTTAAAAAAAATCTATTTTTTTTGGGTTTTCGGAATTAATATTTTCTTTTCTTTCTTTGTATTCCTAGGTATAAATGACCTTATGAAGGGTTATGAAGACTAAATCGAGTTATTTCTTGTACGAAATAAGTGAACATCATTTCAAATATTTATGTGTAAACTTCTTCCGAAACTTTAAACGCATTTTTTTGATAACTGTGTTTTCCAATTCGGTGACCATGATTTCTAAAAAATGGCTTAACCGATCGGTTTGAAATTTTAACACAACCTTCTCTAGATATATTCCTCAGATATTAATCGAAGGATGAAGATTTCGAATAATTATTTCTATTTTTTTTTTTTTAATTTTACGTGGCAATTTTGGCCGAAAAATTTTTTTTTTTTTACGAAGCCGCCATTTTGTCAAAATCGAAATTTCGATTATTTTTTCTATCGATACCTGGTTTTATCTAACCACTAAAATAATATTTTTAGTTTTTTGGTTTTTTGATTTCAAATGAACTATACCGGAGAAATAGTGGTAACCGCCGATCATCTTTTTTTGGAAGACCTTCAGTAGATCGTCTGCAGGAGCACACCAGATTAATATTTTAACAAATCATTAGTGCCATTATAAACTTTTTTGTAAAATAAAATACATTTTCACAAAAAACGTCTTTTTTGGCCTTCTAACTGCGTATAACCCCTTAAAGATCCTGAGGCAAAAAATGTTAAAATTTCAACTTCACAAATCCTATAATTATTATAACATCCAGTGATTCAACGGGTATTTAATGTTTAACATTATTCATGTGAACGATTTTGGCATCTCTCTATATTAAATGCCTTGATTGTGCTGCAATTACGGTATCTGCAGAAGGTAGGCCAGTAGCCCTATTGTACCGCAATTCTCAGGGGGCGCATTCCCCCCAATCATTGTTCGCTCTAATTGATGGAATTCGACCAAAACATTACACGCGGCTAATGTCATCCGATGTGGAACCGACACGACCATTATTCTATCTGCTATCCCTTACTAAACCGTAACGTGGTGCATTATTGCGGTAGGATATTAATATTGTTTCAGTAAACAAAATATCAGTTTTGAAGTTATCATGGAGGACAAAGTATAAAAGGGAGTTGGGGAGTATCTACTACCTTTCTAGTCAGATCTGCTCACCAAACAACACAGCTGAATTCAGGGTTCGAATGATGGTCTTTTATCAGGTTATACAGCACGGTCGATCGATAAAAACTTTTATCAATACTGGCTAAATCAGTCATCTATGGTCTGTGTTATTTTTGCTATTGAGGTAGAAAAATCTTTAGGTGGGAATGTTCTCTTTAAATAATAACGCGCGTGGTCTAATATGAATCTGTATTTGCACAACGGGATAAAAAGCGGGTTGACTAACTAAGAGCTAGCTTAAGAGAGAGCGAGTGCTACAATGACAATGCTTTTTATACCACGGCATCTGCCGTCTCGCTCTTGTACCTTAGTAATCAGGTCACCACTAAAACATTCTCACAATCAGTTAACGATATTTACGAACACGGTCAATAATTGATGTCAACGGCCTCCAGAGTGTCAGATGTTGTATGTCGGTTATGCAAAATTACTGGCTTATTAATGAATGCAGGTGAACTAACGAAGCTCTTGGAATTGAAAACAACCGTACACGCGGTGAGTTGGATCCGTTCGGGTCAATGATGTTACATTGGTTCGTGCTTGGAGAAACGAAAGGGCTCGTTAACTAATGTATTGCCTTCTTATTGTCAAAAAGTATGTGCGGATTACCATTGCATATAATAAATCAACATTGTCGATTTATTTAAATAATTTCATAGCTGTTTGACGCTTAGGAATCACAGATCCGCCAGTGTTGCCATCGTAAAACGATTTCTTATTTATTTCATGTCTACATCGGTTCGGCTATTGACAGCGCAACCGCATACTTGGAATATCGATTTAAAGTCGTCAGAAGTTAAATTTATCGAACCGATACTATTAAGCTTTCATTTTTATCGTGCTAAACTGGGTACTTATCACGGCCGATCGATAAAGGATTTACCGATAGTGATGGAAACTTGTCATCGTTCCCGAGAACGACTGCAGATCACCAACGAACAAACAATACAGCCACCTCTGGTCTGGAGCTCCAAAGTACCTAAAAAAACCCTTCACTTTGTGCAGAAGCGGGCGGTCCGTTATATAAATTCTCCTAACTTAACAAACGGATTGCAATCTTTAGAGCACAGGCGTCAGGTGGGAATTCTGTCCTTGTTCTACCGGTATTACAATGGAAGATACTCCGAGAAACTAGCGTCGTTGATCTCCTCGGCGCCGGTGCATAGTCGGGAAACACGCCAAACACGCGCCCAACGTTTGTACACGGTTGACATTAGTCACATGAGAACGGGTCATTTCTACGACTCATCTACGACTCATCTGTGAAACGATTTGCCGGCCTTTGTGTTTCCTCCCTCCTACAACATGGGTCTCTTCAAGACCCATGTTCACTCCTTCCTCTCCTCAAAAAAACCCTCCACACAGCATCTTCAAATACGACATAGGTCCTGAGAGAAATTATTTTGCTCAGGGCCTCCTGTGTGGAGTTAACGAAAAAAAAGATATTGTTTACTTCAAATAAATTAGGAACATCTATCTGGTCGTTGTGAATTGTTGTTTATTCGCTAGAGACCTTCAGTCGTGCTCAGGAGCGAAGTAACCAGTAATGACATTACCGATAAAACCTATGCCGATTGACCGTCCTAGATACCCTGAACGAGATTCTGCGTCTCCAACTACCGCTGATTATTATATATATATTTTTTTTTAATTTGTGAAGTAACTGATAACATCAAGTCTGTTTGGGCACACCGGGATTCGAACTCGTAACCTGCAGTTAACAAATTTATTGTATTTCAAACAATAAGGTTCCTAAATTATTAGTGTTAGGATATTTGAGGCTAATGAATTTTATTTATTTTTATCCTTACAAATTACAAAGTAAAAATACGCTAGTGTAAAACAAATACAGAATTGATAGCACTAATATAGAATGATATCCGTATTTGGCAACATTTCCACATATCCACGAAATTCTGGATTCCAATATTATTATTATTAACGACGGAACAGTGGAATATTGGTGCATTGCGTTAAATCCTTTGTTCTTTGTTGGGTGTGATTTAATATAATAATATAACCGACACCCCAGCCCCAGCGCGCAGTGTGCACCACTGATTTTCAGATTTATTTAGGGATGATTTTGGGGTGTGCTTCAGGGTTGATTTTATGCTTTGTTTTCGACAATTTATCAATTGTTTTCCACCATTCGTAGCACCGAAGTGACAGGATTTTCACTTTGAAAATATAGTAATTACGAGATCTCATACCTAATAAATCTATATCTGTTGGTCATATTTTTATTCTTTACGGTAGAGTCGAAGGATATGCTTTTGCGAGAGATGACACTTTTCAAAAATCTATTGTGCCTTTCGTTGCGATTTCGTTATAGTTAGCACATCCATAAAGCGAATGAAACGGTCATAATCACATATTTAACCTAAAAGCATTGTTTCGCAATTAATTAATTAAAAATTATATATAGTATTTATGCGACATGCTCCAGAGTGGTAGATACTGAAAGCACTGCAGAATTAATTAAAATGTTTTTATAAATATAATAATAATATTATAGAACATATAAAAGAAAAATAATTTAGACATTATTACATGCTTTTAAATTGACATCTTGTGTGTGCCGTACGGTGACCGGACAACTCCGAATGAAAACAACTCAACATCTCCATTAAAAGTGAAAAAAAAATGTTAAATAGGTTGCGTTAAGTAAGATTTTGAGCTATTTTTCCATTTTTTTTTTCAAAACTTTTAATGACTTTTCAAAGAGGTATTGAGTTGTCTTGATTCTGAGTTGGCATGGAACCGTGCCCTACAGACTCTAGAATTACCGAACCGATTTCGCTGAAAATTTCAACGTTTGTTCTTATTAGTGCCAGGAGTATTTAGAAAGTTATCGCATTTTACTATTAATGCATTATATCTGCACTGGAATGAAAACCAGAGTCGAAAAGGTCAATGTAATGTCCTTTTTTAAAGGTTTAAATTATAGAAGAAGTCGGGGTGCCCTAGGAATAAGATATTGATAATGAAAGAGCTTTGCTGGATCCGCTAATACGTTGGTAAATCTTGTTTCGTAAATTTCATATCATACCCGTATACTCAAAAACACAGTAAAAATTAAAAAAACAAGCCCCGAATCTCCCCTTCGTAAGCTTTTTGGCATTTAACTTTGGACAATATACTTATCCTTTCCTCAAACTTTCCATGATCTCAGTATGGGTATATTTTGACTTCGGTGCCATATTGATATTTCTGTGACAATGACTGCAATCATTCAGAGTTTGCTTGTTTGGTGTTTCAGGTTACCAGTCCCCTGGCTGCTGTACGGCATCATCTACGGCCAGCCCGTGGAGGTGAACTCCGTCGGCATGGTGTGCAGTATCGCCATCCTATTCATGATGCTCCTGTTCGTCATCATGTCCATCGCCTGCTTCCACTGGAAGATGAACAAGGGCCTCGGCTTCTCCATGTTCCTGCTGTACTTCGTGTTTGTGGCCGTGAGCCTTGGCTTCGAGTACGAGTTCCTGGTCTGCCCCGTGTAGTCGGCCCCAAGGCGGCTCCGTATAAAGCAATAAACTTTATTATATAACATAGTAAGGTCTCGTTTAGTGTTAATACATTGTAGGGAGACAGGTCCCCGTTCTCAGTTCGGGGATCTCGCCCGCGCTGCGGCCGGTTCTACGTTCAGTAGAGGCCGAGCCGACTCGCCCGTGGCAAAGTTGATATTGACGAAGTTCGAGCGGTGTCATTCGCTTACTGACGCCAGGTGAACTGCCTACACCTGCCTGTACCATTGGTGACTGATGCTTGTCATCCGCATCCACATCTTTGCGTCACGTGAAGTGAGCTTTCGGCATTAAGCGTGCGTTTATCCGCTCGGTGAAGCATGCTATTGGCTACTAAAGTGTTATGAGCGTGCGGTCTCACTCGCCAGTTTGCACCAGGTGAAGTATGCTATTGGCTACGAACATTTGGCGTTACGACATAATCGGTCAAAGTTTGTGGCGTCACAGAATCTACACAGAAGCGGTGGCGACATTGGCGTTACACGATATTGGGGATAAACGAGCGGCGATAGAGGCATCCAAAACGTATTATGATATTGGCGACAAGCAGAAGCAGGTTGTGATATTGATGCTGCGGGGTTTTAAAGTGACGTTTTGTTGTCAAGGAGTGAGTGATGCGCAAAATTAACTGTTAAGTAATTACAATTTAGACGTGATTTTGCGGAATAACGAGTAGGTAGGAATAATATATCCAAACTTTGGATCAATTCACAATGCTAATCAGAAAGATTTAATACATTTAGTGTGCCTTTCACGACACACGATCCCGTGATGAGACTCAAATTAGTCAATTGAATATTCGTCCTGTTAGTATTGACAGAATCAATCCCAAGCGTGATTCACATTTCGGCAGTTGGTTATGTAGTTTGAGAGTAGATCGGATCAAATATTCGCCCGTGAGAATGAAGAGTGGAGAGTTTTGAATTTACGCTTACTTTTATATTGATGCAAATCGTGATATGTATTTGAAACGAATGTGAAAAAAACGCCTAAATAAAATATTGTGTGGCTGAAGAATTATCTCTCGTCTAAATTTTAATTAGATTAAAAAAGTAGTTAATCTAGACGTCTGCAAACTTAGCTTGCGAATAATAAATTACTAACGAGTTTTTAATAATATAACCCCAAAATAATTCTAAAAAATCTAACCTTTACTTAAAATACCTTCACGCATTGTATTTATAATCTAAATTTCTTTACTACGTATGCATTCGAGTGCTGAATAAGTGGCCCTATTTTAAATATCTTGATTATAAGTGATGCCATCGCTAAACGCCAATATCAGCTTTGTCCCGGGGTGTTGGCAGGTTGAGACCCCTTGGAGCTTTCCTGGGGAACCGGGACCAAGGGGCAGGGGGCGGGGTCCCAGGCAGGTGCGGGCAGGGGAGTCCGGGAACTAGAGCGGACCCGATCCGAGGTCTCTACCAAACGATCCCATGCAGTTATGGCACTGAGGAACTACGAGTATAAGACACATTTCTAATACAGAATTGCACAGGGCCCAGTCGGGTGCCTTGCGGAACTCCGTTTGTTGCGTTTTTTTCCCTTTTGCAGTCCGAACGGTGGACACTGCAGTTCATAGCCAGAAATACAAACAATGGTGTTTTGACATTTGAATGACTATTATTGTTATGCTAATTACGTTGTTATGTTAGCATGGAAGAGAATTTAGGCTGAATAACCCAAATTTTTAGAATAACTAAATATTTTAAAGAATTTGACTTGTGTGTTCACTTGATCTGATTCAGTTCCGCGGAATTATTTATTCAATTGCAAACATTGTACATTACACGTAGTCCAAATGATTTCCTCCGATGATTTGAATTTGTAGAGCAGCATGACAAACAAAGTACTGTGTTATTACAAAATGAGTTTCGAAACCCAAACGTGAAACATGAATATTTTCGTTCCATAACTATAGCCTTGTCAGGCATATGATTAGAAACGAAATAGATATCAAATAGAAATGTGTCAGTTGTTTTTTTTTGTTTGTTTGAAAAGTGTCCGCTAAGAGTGTCCAGTGCCGGGACATATCAGCCTTGTTGAGGCTCTCGTCTTCCCTAGGGCCCTTGGTTGGTGACCCCTGATGGACGAATAGTTTTTATATCGACCCCTAAGCTTTGGTCATCCTCCTTATATCTTTACCAGGTGAGACGTAGTGAGGGGCCGCGTTCCTATAGCGGCCCCGGTAGGTAGTGAGGATATAACGATATTTACTTTTGCATTTTCCTCCTCTCTCGCCCTGAAGTCTTTTCCAATTCTTCTCTATTCAAGATATGAGTAAGACATTGTATTTTAATGAAAGTATAAATTAGGTAGTCCATTGTTACTAGAGAAATTGTTTTTATATAAAAGAGAATTATTGAAATATACATCATGATTATAATATATATATGATATGTTTGCAAATGTATCAAAACCCTTGACTCTGAGGAAATTATTAAAAAAAAAATTATATAACACTACAAAAAAAAAACATTGTAAAAATTATAATGTACCTACCGACCTTAAACAAACATCGAAATCAAATAATAAATTAAAACTTCAGTTTGTACGCTAATGAGATATATTATATTTCAACACAATTATTCATGCTACATAATAAACATCCACAGAAATGGAAACCTTGTGTAAATTATATTATGTAGTTTTGTAGATATTCCAAAAGAGAAGTGAGAATTATTAGAAAGAAACGATTGAATTACTTTATTTTAGTTCCGAAAGAAATAAAATAGTTCCCCTCCAAGTCGGGGGCTTTGATACAAAGGTAATATTTATAAAACGTGTACAAATAATGCATGTACAAACGTATATGTACGCACACATGAAAACACACACAAATATACACAATACACATGGACCCATGTGTGTAAAGAGTACAGTTGTACAGTATCGTTTTATAGCGTGTAAATGAATACACCCCTGGACTGTTATTAAAATGTATATAATACTATACCCATTATTTTGTTGTCAAATTCTCTACCAGGACCGAACTCGATAAATTAACCTCCAAGCGCACAAATTTACAGTTATTTTTAGAAGGCACAAATCAAAATTGTGTAGTACCTTGTTTTAGTGAAATATTATTTGAGTTACTTTCAAATTTTTGGAATTTTTTTGTTTGTTATGTACTTAAAGAATCATCATTAAACTAACATATTAAACATATTTATGTTCCAGTCATTTAAGTGTTTATTTATATTAAATTATGCAAAACTTTGGTGGTAATAAAATAATATTATCAAATATATCATAGAACGCTAGGTTTTAACTATTTTCCTTAGAAATCTTATCAACATATTATAATTCGTACATTTCTATGCTTATTATATTAACATAAGCCGTTTTCTCTATTGTAATTCTTACATTCTTATTATCACCAAACTATTGTGAATTTTTCTTTTAAAACCATTGCGCAACTCGCGTTTCTTTACTTTGAAATAAAATATCAACCGACAAACATGAATCACACTAAAACAAAGTCTTCCATCTTGTTTAATTTCTGACAAAATTTTACTTATAAAAATAATAAATTATTAATAAATCACCTAATGGAAGTTACGAAAGAAACCGAATAAAAAAAATTGTTCCCGTGTAACATAATAATATTGTTTTTTTTTTTGTTTGGACATGCTTAACCAATTTTAAGAATTTAAAACATCAATGAACAATGGGTACATGATTTAAATTATGCTATTTCAAAATAACGAAACATGTTTGAATTACTAAGATACGAAAAAACATCTGAGTACGGTCCTGGTATTGTTAGCTTAAAATCACAATATTCCATAGTACTATACCTATCCAAATTGCTCAAGTGGCACTTAGTGACAGAATCCCTCCATGGCGTGTGAAATGACTAACGAATCGAAATAATGATATTCCTAACCAACTTGTGGTACAGAAGGTATTTTAGGTACCTACCCACTTTATGAAAGGGGACTTGAGTTTATTTGGATTTGGTGAACGTTTTATGGAAAACTAAAAGCACAAAGGGTGGAAGGTACCTCTGTCCAGAAAAAAATGGGAAAGCATTACATAAGTATTTTACATCTAAGTCTTAGTGAAACGTTTCAACGAAAGTTTTTCAATGGTGAAAATACACAATCTTATCAATAAGCGATTTTGAGCACATTTTGAATGAAATAAAACCGCTGAAATGTTTTATTTATTTGATTCTAAAAATGTATGTAATAAACCAAAGTGTGAACATTAGTTTTTCTTACAAAGTAGAGACTAAAGCAGATGATTCCTACAGCATCGTTTTAATGGTAAGCCTCTTTGAATCAAAATGTACTTTCTGATTCCCATTTTTATTTGTTTTTTTGGGCAGAGGTATTCAATATTCAATTGGTCATAAGGACCAGTTGATTCATATAAATTCAAATGTAATATTTTCATCAAACGGCCAATCAGCGCCATTTTGTTTTTTGACATTTAAAAATCCCCAGTAAACGTCGATTCTAGGTCAATTTCGACTTATGGACAAATTGTAGTCGGCAGAAAGGGGCCATCCATCAATTACGTCACACCTTAAGGGGGGCGAGGGGTTTGGGGGGGGGAAGTCATTAGCTCTGTGACGTCACATGTAAAATCTGAATTTTGATTATTTTTAGATGTAAAATTGCAAAATATGTAGCGTCACACTAGAGGGGAGGGGGTCTCACAAATGTGACGAAGTGTGACAGGGACGGGAGGGGGTAAAAAAATCATGGAATTCGTGTGACGTAATTTATGGATGGCCCCAAAGGCACAACTGTGATTTAATGCTTACCAGCTTATCACAATTTGAAAGAAAGTTGTAATGGTCGTATATCGTCCCTTAATGAGGGCATGTCAAATGTTAAAAAAAAAATGGCGCTGGCTGGCCACTAGATGACAATCTTACATTTGAATTTGTTTGTTTTAAAACCTGAGTGCATTGCTTCCATCCCCGATGATTACCTAATGTCAGTATTGTCACCAGTCACCAGTCACCAGAGAACAGAGAATAGAGGGTGTTGTATACAATGTCAGCTATAAGGACTGCGTCCAAATAGTGGGACTTGTTGGTTTCATGGAGATATTTAAATAGATGAATATATCAAATAAATAACTAGTTTGTTACTAGAGTCGTTAAAATGAATCTAAGATTATTATATATATATATTTAATAGGCAACGTGTTCTGTGAATATTGTTTTCAGGTTCCATACCGCGACGCCTCTTGCCTACTGTGCCCCCAAGCACTTCACAGCTTCTCTTGTCTTTCGATATCCCAAACGTTTAAACTTATAGGTACCTTTAAACCTCTAAATTATATGCCTCTGTTCGATACATAGAACCAGCTTGACTTCAAAACCTGACTGAGAAATCTTACGTAATTAACCTTGCAAACATAATGCTGTAAACTCATAAAATACTATTATGTACTTAAATCATTTTAAAAATTAAAGTCAGCATTGAGTACTGTAGCTTTCATCATGTGTCACAAATTACCACACATTTCTACTTTTTAGAGGTTGCTCGAAATTTATTAACTTTTCTATGTTAAAAATATTATAATACACGAAGTAATTTACTTCCATATTTTATTTTCATGTAAATTGCTAAGTTTTAAAAATATCTAATAAAAATGGTTTAATGCTATTAATTACGTAAATGATATTGATTAATTAATAAAATGAATTATTTTAAACAATGAAAATACAATATGTTCTGTTCACGTTAGAAATGGCAAAAGTTCATTGATTGACTATAAAAAAGCATTTGGCATTCTTTCAAATATACGCCTCAAATATCAGTTCCTCAACCTCTGAAAAAGTTTTGTCAGTTTTAACTGGCCTAGCTTTCAAAAATGAAAATGAAAATTCTCAAATGTTGGGTCAAACTGGTTCTCTGTAACTCAGAATATTAATTACTATTGCTAGAGTGTATAAATTATTCCCAACTCACTTGTTATATGAATAATACGACTTCAGAGTCAAATAATTCAAAACAAATTGTGCACGCTATTTAAAAATATATATAAACATATATGAAAACATTTGTTTTGTCTTTAATAATTTGAACTGTTCTATTTAGAATAAATAAATTAATTGACATGCTCTAGAAATAAGAATCTGTTAAATGCACAATAAGATTGAGAAGTGATTTGAAATAAAAAAGTACTTTATTGTTTGCTACCTCATTTGAGTAGGAAGAAAATAATATACCTAGAATTATATTAGAATATTGTTAAGAAGTATATATTTAATATGTCATTACTGTGTAAAGAAATAAATAGTGTCATTTTATTATTAAACAAAAATTAATGTACTGGCAGATAATTTAATTTATTAGTTAACGTTTCTGCCAGAACAGCAACATATATGATAATATTAAACATGTAGGGTGCACAACATAAAATATGGGCGAATGATTGACTTTTTTAATGTATTTTTTTACATTTACTTCTTACGTTGCATTTAAAATTAATTTAAATAAAAATAAAATAAAAAAACATATAAATTAGTTAAATCTTTTAAATGAAATTAATATATGGCATTACCGACTTGCAATTCATTAATTTCGACCATCAAAAGTACTATTTGCGTTACTTAAATTTTATATAAACAATTCTTCAAAAAAAATATATTGCCCTCACTTTTATTGTTTCTATTGCATACTTTAATCAAATTTCATTAAATAATGTATTCGTGTATGACCAAGAAATCTTTAAAATTCAGAATTTACTAGCCTTTGATGATAGTTTAGTTACTAGAAGTTTTCATTAAAAATAGTATTATAGCTTCTGAGAATGATTGTATTGCATGAGCCACAAAATTACTCTTCATGTTCTGTGAAATTAATTATGATAAAATTTGTTGTTGTGAATGACATGGCACCGCTTATGATTAAGATATAAATACAATATTTACAAGTTGGTAATTGCCATGAACTAGGTGGTATTTACAGCTATTGATAAATTTATACATAATATAAACTAGTTGACACTAAACTTCACTTTGCATGATGTGGATTAGATTCACCACTGTAGCAACTTGCAACATCTCTAGCTGACTTTTTATATCTAATAATTAATTAAAAAATATGAGGATAGTCTCTAGGTTTTTTATCTCGTACTGGAATTGAATGTGTTTAACAAAAATAGCACAAAAAATAGTAACAAATTTGTAAGGGGGCGCTAAGTCCGCCGGTTTCAAATGAATTAAAATAGTTTCGACAATTTGCCACAGATGGCAGCAGTGTCGAAAAATCAAATTCGAATATAATGGCTTTTTTAAATTATTTATAAATGAAGCGTACAAAGTAAAAAGAAACTGAAAATTTTGAATTAATATTTATGTTGAATTATATTATGATTGTCCGTGTATGTCTGAAGATCATTTCACTTTCAGAGAGATCTGGAAAACTTATTGAGGAAACGTTAACCGAGAATCACTTACTGATTATTAAAATTAACGTTCATATTTGGGCGTTAATACAACCAATGCATATTATGAACACTTTCAAACTTTCGTTTACCAGCATTCCTATGTTTGCTTCAAGTGCTACCGTCATAAATAAAGACCACATAGTGTGATTCACTAAGCATTTACAATTAAATAAAACTTAATTATTGTGCTGGACAGTTCTACAAAATTTGTTATGATATTTTAATATATATTTGTATTAGTACAATTATATAGACTTTACATTGAAGTACGAATTATTATACTTAAAGAGCCGATGGGTTAAAAATCATGCAATAACCTTTTCATTTTACATAAATAAAATTCTTCAAGAAAGCCGAATACTTACATAAATTGAAAAAGTTCAGTAAACGTGTGGGTACCTACATGTTTTATGACATTATTATTTTTAAAAGTTTTTATTTGAATAGATCGCTTATAGTTTCTTGTCAATTTTCTCTTAAATTAGTGTGCATGTAAAAGCTATCGTGACATCACCGCAGCAGCTGTAACAATTGTTGTAGCAAGTGCGGCTGTCCTGCAGACTTTTCAGAAAACGTTTTGTTAATCTGTTTGTCTGTTTTTTTTTTATTCTTCCTGCATGAGCTTTCGTTTGCCTGGAATAGATTTCTTCAAAATTATTGGTAACTAACTTGCGTTGATTTTGAGAAAAATCAACGCAAGTTAGTCAAAAGTGGAAAGATTTTATAACCCAATGACTTAGACATCCAAATTGATAAGCCCATAAAAAAAGGAAAACATCAAGTTGCTCGAAACGGGGAGGTGACGTGGCCTCGAAAATAAAATCTGCCTACGAATTACTAGCCCTTTTTACAAAGGCGCATAAATTGCTGGCTGTAAACAAAAGTTCGAGGTTGTTTCCAAAATCGAATATTTTGTTACATTTTTTAGCTAGACACTTTTACAAATGTCTTATAATTTATTCAATTTTTGCGTCGCTACGCAATCTAATTTATAGTCAGTTCGTTTAAAACGCAACGTTCAGGCCCTGTTCAGAAAAAATCCACAATGGACTGCACTGCAAACCGTTGTCTTACTTTTCTGCTCTTGGTCTGGTTATTTCAATGTGCGCTCAATGTTGTAGTTTATTCAAAGCATTCTTGAACCCTCCTGGTGCCAAAACATCACGTGGTTTGCCTCCAGTTTGTGGAAATGATACCCAGATTTTATGTTAAGGCATCATCATCTTCATCCCCTTATCCTATTCGGGTGGGGGACCCATTGCATCGACAAGGCTCCTCCATACGTCCCTGTCTTGTGCTGAGTGTTCGGCCTCCGTCCATGGCAGTCCCATCCCATCATTATGTTAAGGCAAGTCTATCAATTTGGATGTACTTATTCATACCTGATGAATATATTGATTGTGATTGTTCACCTATTCCATTATTACAATAAAAAACTGTACCATTACCTTTTCAATACAATCTTAATGACATGGATTATTTATGGCAAATTGAATTAGAACAGAAGTGAAGAACGTTTCGTTGGAAACCAGGTTGTACACAATTTGACTGACACCACTGGATGTAACAGCTATAACGATTGTTACTGTTATCAAGAGGAGTATCGAGTCAAATCACAGCAAAGATCAGTATTACAAACATAATCATGAATTATAATTTTTTTTAGATTGAAAAATCATTTTTCCGATAGTACTTAAAGATGTCAATTGAGTGATAAAAACATATTTTACAATTTAAACAAAGGAAAACGTTTAATTAAATAATAGGATAAATATTATTTTTCTAGAGTAACAAAGTATATGTATGAATAAAAATATTTCTTTTTATCCTCGGTAGAAACGCTAGTAATCCGACCAGATGCCTTTCAATGTTTTAAGCAATGACAACTTATTTTTTTGACTTCAAGAAACTAAAAGAAAAATTATGATGATGGCAGGTATTCTGATAAGGTCGAAGAAGATGGCGCTGATGTAGTAGGATATCATTTGCACGATGCGACAGCTAGTAATACGGCTTGAAAGATATTGTTTTTATGATTTAAATGCATTTGTGTATATGGTGGTTGAAGTGTTAAGGAGTTATTAAAAAAAATATTGAGAAATATAAATGGTTAAGAAATTGGAAAAGAGAAAACATGGTTTATTTGGAGCCACAACCTATTTCAGATTATTTTCCTAAGAACTTGTGTATCTATTCTTGTTTTTAACAGAATAATATATGAATTAAGTTTTGTTGTTTTTTAGATTCGCGGCTTGTGACCGAAATATCCATTTTCAGATGATCTTCTGAACTCAAATGTTGAAAAGTGAGGTTAACTCCATTTTTAAAATAGTGCTTATTTATATTTATATCACCATTAAATAGCCCTTTCTTCAAATTAAACTATTATGATTTTTACAGATTCTAGAGACATAACATTAAATAAAATATTTATTGTAAATACATATACATGTCATTGAAGAAGAAGATAACACTTATAATCTAAATGAAAATATGAAAGAAAACAAGACACAGAAAAACAGAAAAAAACAATGGTCGCAACTGGGACTCGAATCCAGACCTCTCGTCTTACCGGGACGGATGTTAAATGATGTTACATATACATGTATTTTTAGGACACAAGCCACCATTTTCTTATTTGTTCATCAGTTAAGAAACCTTTGCCCAGATGTTTTCATAAAGGCGTAATACAACATCTAAACATTTTATTTACTATTTTATTTAACTTTCGCAATTGCATAGGATAATAATGGCTGACGTGGTATACAACTACATCTGTGCCAACGGCTGATTTAAATATTTCAGATTACCTGCCACTGGAAAATGACTATTTCAAACATAATAACGAATACAATGTGTCTCTTACATTATATAACAAGTGATAAAAAGAGGATTCATATACTTATTCAAGTAATAACCACGAAAAGGTTTTGATCTATTTGTGTAAACAAGTAATATGTCACTTTTCATATAATCAATGTATTATTTTGCTTTATATTCGATCTTAATCGTAATAGATTAGATTTCTTGTGGCAGTCCCTCCATTTAACATCTCGTACATATTTATTAAAAAAACTAATATGCTTTCTTGCTTTCTATTCCGTTTATTCTTAACAATTTAAATTTCTTGTAGAAGTCCCTCCATTTAAAATGCAGTACAAAATGATTATCATTTTGTTACTATTAAAATTGTAAAATATTTCTACAAAGAATAATACGATGCGAACACAACCACTCCAAGTAACTCCAAAGTAAAGTGTTGTGTAATATATATGGCGCTAAATTAATGTGTTCATGTAGAAAGGGTTTGAATCAAGTTTCTTAAATAATGTGTAATTTGGAAGAGGCATTAAAAAAAATAACGAGTACTTACAATGTTCATACTTATTCTGTTATTAAAGGGCGTAGTGTTAAAGCTCTCATTTTTAATAGGATATTATAACATTTACTCTGTGTTAAAAACGCTTAAATTCAGTATTGATACATATTATGTAAAAGTATGTTGACATTTTTTATTTTAAGAGATTAATGTTTGCACTCTCTGTGTTGATGATTAATGTTCACACTTCATGTTTTAAGAGGTAAATGTTCACACGCCTTGTGTTAAGAGATTAACTTCTTGTGTTAAGGCTAATTCACGTACCTTGTGTTAAGATTCTAATGCTCTTAGCCCTTGTGTCGGGCCATTTCAGGTAATACTTCGCCTTCCATGCTAAGAGGGATTGTGTAAGGTTTTGTTTTAAGAGTGTACAGTTCAGACTATTAAGGGAGGTGATGTGTTCCCTCCTGTCCTGGTCTGGGGCCGTGTTTGGGGGCACGGTGAAGGGGCATCAGGTGAAGCGGGACGGATCCAGCGGCGAATGCCACAGCATGTTATTAATTTTGCCGACAATATTATAAAAATGTAATCAAAATACCAACCTTTGTTTTATTTATTCAATAAATCCGCGAGAGAAAAAGAAATAATGTATTCATACCATGTTCAACACAAACTGCACTTCTGAGATCTCTCGATGACTCTCCCGGTGAGAGATCTCAATAGGCATTCGGAGATCTCTTCGGACATTTGGAACAGGCTTCAGGCGGACGAAAATAAGGTAACCGTTCGAGATAATATAATTTGTTTTAAATCTTTGAAAATAGCTAGTACATTTGAATGATTTTTTTTAATTGTGCTCACCATACCCCAACTACAAAAGTATTGTCCAAAATTATAACCTACTTCGGAATAGGACTCCATAAACAGAAGTTAGTCAGTGTTGGGCCATTTAGTAGCATTTTATGTGTAAAAAATTTACTTCCTACGTATTTTATTAAATTACAAAAAATTGTTTTTTGATTTGGTAAAAATCATTATAAAAAAGAACAACTTGCGCACCTCCAGTACCAAAGAGAAACCATCCTTTTGATAAAATATAATTCCACACAAAAGGCAAGAAGATAAGAAGATTTTGTAGTTGGGATCCTTCGAAGAGATTAGTGTACAATAATTGTATAAAAATATTTGACAGCACGGCCTTTCCAGGCATTCAAGTAGGACTGGCGTTAAAGATAGAACTACCTTCTCTTACAAAGTGTGTTAAGATACAATTCGACCGGCATTTGAAAATCTCAAGAGACACTTGGAGGTTTCAATTTGGAGAGCTCATCAGGCATTTGGAGATCTAAACAAGTATTGGAGATCTCAAGAGACACTTGGAGGTCCCAACAGACATTTGATGAGCTCATCAGGCTCTTGGAGATCTCAACAAGCATTGGAGACCTCAATCGACCCTTGGAGGTCTCAACAGACATTTGGAGAGATCATCAGGCATTTGAAGATCTCAACAAGCATTGGAGACCTCAAGCGACATTTGGAGGTCTATATCGAATTCAAATTTCGGAGCATACTTTGCGACTTTTTTTCTATCGAGTGTATAGATATTATCTTCAAAAATAACAAAAGTATATTTTTTTAAGAGCTTAAAAGCTTCGAATGTTCAAGAGAGATATGCAAAAAATCGGTAGAAATTCGGGTAGCGCCGCCTTAAGTGAAATGTCATCCAGGTTTCCTAGCGCTCCCATGCGAATTTCGAAAAATCCTTTTATGGAGATATTTTTCAAAATCTTTGGAAATATGAAGAAGAAAAAATATTGCTTTATTTTTGTTTCTAGACTAGAATACTGCCTTGTCTAGTACCGCTCGCAAATTGAGTTGAGTTTTTAAGATCGGCTAATTCCGACTTTAATTTTTAAACAATTGTGATTTCAACTCACCCAGTTTTTAATCAATGTAGGCCGTGATCGATTCAATGATTATTTGATGTTCCATGGCAGATCTTGTTTCGGACACAATGTTTTAATGATACAATTAAATAATTCCAATGGTTGTTAGCGAGAATTAAGTAGCGATAAACACGAAGAATCAGGTAGTAAATATTGTTGTATTGAGCGTTGTTTTTAATAATATTCAATTTGACTACAGATCACCATCCACCATTTTCTTGGTCTAATCGTTATTACGAAAGGTTCAATTTGTGCTCTTTTTCAAAGATTTCTGTTAATTTAAACACTTTATTTTTTTAATTTTGTAGTAAAGCTTGGTGTATTGCATCAATTTGTGCACTGAACCGATGATTTCTGTCATTTAAAAACTTATTAATTAATTTTTGGGAGAAAAAAAAACAGACATTTGAAGTACTATTACAAAAAAGCGTTACTCCAATAAAAAAAATATTTTAATATTTTATTGTTTATGCTAATTAGATTAACGACCATAAATTAGCACTTTTCTGACATCCTAATAACAATGGTGAGTTGCTCAGGTAAGGATCGACCACTCATTTGAAACAACCCTTTTGGCCGATCCCACTCACCGTTTTAATTTAATATTTTTTTTTAAAATGCCTTGAAGATATTAGTTTCCGTTAGTGGCCGGTCCCACTCACCCTTTAGATTTCATTAAATCTTTTTAAAAGGCCCTGAAGAAATTAGTTTCCCTTAAGGCCAATCCCTATTAACGTTTTAATTTCATTAATTCTTTTGGAAAGGCCCTGATTGATGAAATTAATTTTCCTAAAGGTTGATCCCCATCACCGTTTAAATTTAATTAACTCATTTTTAAGGCTCTGAATTCTTTTAAAAGGCCGTGAACAAATTAATTACCCTTGCGCCGATCCTCTACACCATTTTAATTTCATAGATTCTTCTTAAAAGGCGTTGAAGAAATTAATTTGCCTAAAGGCCGATCCCTTACACCATTTTAATTTCATTACTTCTTTTAAAAAGGCCCTGAAGAAATTTATTTCTCTTAAGGCCAATCCCTATCGCCGTTTAAATTTCATTTATTCTTTTTAACAGGCCCAGAAAAAAAATATTTTCCTTAAGGCCGATCCTTTACACCATTTTAATTTCATTATTATTTTTAAAAGGCCCTGAAGAAATTAATTTCCCTTAAGGCCGATCGCTTTCACCATTTTAATATCATAAATTCTTTTTAATAGGCGCTGTAGGAATTAGTTTCACAAAACATTTTAATTTCATTTATTCTTTTTAAAGTCACTGAAGTAAAATAATTTCCCTACAGGCTGACACCTATCGCCGTTTAAATTTCAAAATTTATTTTTAAAAGGCCCTGAAGAAATTAATTTCCCTGAAGGTTGATCCCTTACACCCTTTCAATTTTATTAATTCTTTTTAAAAGGCCCTGAAGAAATTAATTTCCCTTACGGCCGATCCCTTACACCATTTTAATTTCATTAATTCGTTTTAAAAGGCGCTGTAGAAATTAGTTTCACACCATTTTAATTTCATTTATTCTTTTAAAAAGGCGCTGAAGTAAAATAATTTCCCTTAAGGCCGACCCCTTTTGCCGTTTAAATTTCATAATTTCCTTTTAAAAGGCCCTGAAGAAATTAATTTCCCTAAAGGTCGATCCCTAACATCCTTTTAATTATTTTAATTCTTTTTAAAAGGCCCATAAGAAAAAAAAAATCCTGGCCGATCCCTTTCGCCGTTTTTATTTCATGAATTCTTTTTAAAAGGCCCTGAAGAAATTAATTTACCTTAAAACCGGTCCCTTTAACCATTTCAATTTCATTAATTATTTTTAAAAGGCCCTGAAGAAAATAACTTCCCTTAAGGCCGATCCCTATCGCCGTTTAAAATTCATGAATTCTTTTTAACAGGCCCAGAAGCAAATAATTATCCTTAAGGCCGATCCCTTACATCATTTTTATTTCATTATTCTTTTTTAAAAAACCCTAAAGAAATTAATTTCCCTTACAGCCGATCCCTTACACCATTTTGATTTCATTTATTCTTTTTAAAAGGCACTAATGTAAATTAATTTCCCTTAAGGCCGATCCCTAACGCCGTTTAAATTTCATTAAATCTTTTTAAAACCCTGAAAAAATTAATTTCCTTTAAAGCCGATCTCTTTCACCATTTAAATTTCATTAATTCTTTTTTAAGGCCCTGAAGAAATTAATTTCCTTTAAGGCCGATCCCTTTCGCGGTTTTAATTTCATTTATTCTCTTTAACAGGCTCTGAAGAAATAAATCTACCTTAAGGCCGAACACTATCGCCATTAAAATTTAAAAAAATCTTTTTAAAAGGCCCTGACGAAATTAATTTCCCTTAAGGCCGTTCCCTATCGCCGTTTAAATTTCATTAATTCTTTTTAAAACCCTGAAAAAATTAATTTCCTTTAAAGCCGATCTCTTTCACCATTTAAATTTCATTAATTCTTTTTTAAGGCCCTGAAGAAATTAATTTCCTTTAAGGCCGATCCCTTTCGCGGTTTTAATTTCATTTATTCTCTTTAACAGGCTCTGAAGAAATAAATCTACCTTAAGGCCGAACACTATCGCCATTAAAATTTAAAAAAATCTTTTTAAAAGGCCCTGACGAAATTAATTTCCCTTAAGGCCGTTCCCTATCGCCGTTTAAATTTCATTAATTCTTTTTAAAAGGCCCTGAAGAAATAATTTTCCCCTACGGCCGATCCCTTACACCATTTTAATTTCATTAATTCGTTTTAAAAGGCGCTGTAGAAATTAGTTTCACACCATTTTGATTTCATTTATTCTTTTTAAAAGGCACTGAAGAAAAATAATTTTCCTTTTAGGCCGACAACTATCGCCGTTAAAATTTCATAATTTCTTTTTAAAAGGCCCTGAAGAAATTAATTTCCCTAAAAGCCAATCCCTAACAGCATTTTTATATTATTTATTCTTTTTAAAAGGCCCTGGAGAAATAAAATTCCCTTGAGGCCGATCCCTTTCGCCGTTTAAATTTCATGAATTCTTTTTCACTGGCCCAGTAGAAAATAATTTTCCTTAAGGCCGATCCCTAACATCATTTTTATTTCAGTATTTTTTTTAAAAGCCCTGAAGAAATTAATTTCCCTCGGCTTACACCATTTTAAATTAATTTATCCTTTTTAAAAGGCCCTAAGAAAAAAAATTTCCTTAAGGCCGATCCTTTTCGCCGTTTTTATTTCATGAATTCTTTTAAAAAGTCCCTGAAGTAATTAATTTTCCTTAAAATCGATCCCTTTAACCATTTTAATTTCATTTATTATTTTTAAAAGACGCTGTTGAAATTAATTACCCATAAGGCCGATCCCTTACACCATTTTTTAAATTAAAGCAGAACGTAGAAACTTAACAACAGGGACGACTAAATTACTTGTCAATTCGTAAGTTGTTTCACGTCTGGATTATTGCAACGGAATATATGCTAGTCTCCCAAAATATCATGTTAACAAATTACAATCCGTGTTCAACGCTGCGGCAAGACTTATCACCGGCGTATCTACGTATTTCCATATTTCTGAGCATCTCAAAAACCTTCACTGGCTCAAGTGTCCCGAAAGAATCCAGTTCAAGCTCTGCTGGATGATATTTAAGTCCCTTAACGGAATGGCTCCGGCTTACTTATCGGAAATGTGTATTCCAGAAAATTCCAATCCTCAACAATTAACCCTCAGGTCAGCAGCAACATCAGCTATCGGAAGGTTGAAGGAACCAAAATGCACACCAGATACTAAATTCGGTGAGCGTGCTTTCGGAGTGTCAGGACCTAAAGCCTGGAATGGACTGCCACACGAGTTAAGAATGATCACAGATTCAGAGCTAAATGCGGAATTTAGAGCTAAACTCAAAACTCATATTTTCAGACAGTCGTATCCATAAGTTAAAAAAACCTTTCACCTTCGCCTTCACGGCCCACGACGTTGTAAATAACTAATTGTGTTAAATATAACCAAATTCTTATTTTAATCTTTTGTTAAGGTCATTTTATGAAAATTTCCAGTCCCAGAGAGCTCTAAATTCACTAGTCTTTCAAAATAAATACTAATTCAATTTTGGCATTAATCTTCTTATAAATGTAAAAGCAACAGTGATGAGGGTAGCAAAGGTAAATTCATGCAATGTCCAGTGTTTTCAATATATTGTCCTCCACGTGCAAAGTCGTATCATCCCCAAGCATAAACTTTCTAAAAAAGAGTGTTTATTGGAAGTGACCTGCCAGGTAAGTATGTTTCGGTATCTATTTGTAAATAATAAAATTAGATAGATTCTAAGAATATAAAAAAAATAAAAAATAAATTGTAATGCGCCCTTGAGGTGATTTTTCACAAAAACAGCGCTCTACAAATTATCCAAATATTATTATTATTATTTTTTTTATTTCATTTATTCTTTTTAATAGGCCCTGAAGAAAATAATTTTCCTTAAGGCCGATCCCTCACATCATTTTTATTTCATTATTCTTTTTTAAAAGCCCTAAAGAAATTAATTTCCCTTAAAGCCGATCCCTTACACCATTTTAATTTCATTTATTATTCTTAAAAGGCACTGAAGTAAAATAATTTCCCTTAGGGCCGACCCCTATTGCCGTTTAAATTTCATATTTTCTTTTTAAAAGGCCCTGAAGAAATTAATTTCCCTAAAGCACGATCCATAACATGCCCCTAAGAAATAAAATTCCCTTAAGGCCGATCCCTTTCGCCGTTTTTATTTCATGAATTCTTTTTAAAAGGCCCTGAAGATATTAATTTTCCTTAAGACCGATCCCTTTCACCATTTAAATTTAGAAATTAGCTGTAGAAATTAGTTTCACACCATTTTAATTTCATTTATTCTTTGTAAAAGGCACTGAAGTAAAATAATTTCCCTTAAGGCCGACACCTATTGCCGTTTAAATTTCATAATTTATTTTTAAAAGGCCCTGAAGAAATTTATTTCCCTAAAGGTCGATCCCTAACACCATTTAATTTTATTAATTCTTTTTAAAAGGCCCTAAAGAAATAAAATTCCCTTAAGGCCGATCCCTTACAACATTTTCATTCTATTAGTTTTTTTTTAAATGCCCTGAAGAAATTAATTTTTCTTAAAGCCGATCCCTTACACCATTTAAATTTTATTATTTCTTTTTAAAAGATCCTAAAAGAAATTAATTTCCCTAAAGGCCGATCCTTATCGCCTTTTAAATTTCATTAATTCTTTTTAAAATGCCATGAAGAAATATATTTTTCTTAAAGCCGATCCCTTTCACCATTTGAATATCATTAATTCTTTTAAAAAGAGCCAGAAGAAATTAATTTCTCTCTAGGCCTTTCCTTTACACCATTTTAAATGAATTAATTTTTTGTAAAAGTCCCTGAAGAAATTAATAACCCTTAAGGCCGATCCCTTACACCATTTTAATATCAATTTTTCTTTTTAAAATACTCTGAAGAAATTTATTTTTTTTAAGGCCGATCCCTTTTGCCCTTTAAATTTCACGAATTCTTTTTAACAGGCCCAAAAAAAAATTTCCCTTACGGCCGATCCCTATCGCCGTTAAAATTTCATTATTTCTTTTTAAAACGCCCTGAAGAAATAAATTTTCCTTAAGGCCGATCCCTAGCATCATTTTAATTTCATAAATTCTTGTTGAAATGCCCTGAAGAAATTAATTTCCATTAAGGCCGATCCGTATCGCGGTTTTAATTTCATTTATTCTTTTTAAAAGGCTCTGAAGAAATTAATTTCCCTTACGGCCGATCCCTTACACCATTGTTATTTCATTAATTCTTTTAATTGATTCTTTTTAAAAGGCCCTGAATTATTTTTAAACTCCCTTAATAAAACAATTACCCTTAAGGCCGGTCCCTATCACAGTTTTAAATTCATTAATTTTTTTTAAAAGGCCCTGAATTATTTATAAAGGGCCCTGAAGGATTTAATTTACCTTAAGGCCGATCTTTTTCACAGTTATTTTTTCACAGTTATTATAACATTTATTCATTTTGGAAGGCTATGAAGTAAACAATTACCCTTTAAATCGATCCCAATCACCGTTTTTATTTCATTACTTCTTTTTAAAAGGCCCTGAATTCTTTTTAAATGCCTTTTATAAAACAATTACCTTTAAGGCCGGTCCCAACAACAGTTTTAAATTCATTTATTCTTTTTAAAAGGCCCTGCATTCTATTTAAAAAGCCCTGAAGGGATAAATTTGCCTTTAGGCCGGTCTCTATCAGGAGAATTTTTAATTTCTTTAATTCTCTTTAAAAGACCATGAAAATAATAATTTACGGCCTTTTAAAAAGAATAAATGAAATAAAAACTGTGATAGGGTTAGGCTTTAACGCAAGTTTATTCCTTCAGGGCCGTTTAAAAATAATTCAGGGCCTTTTAAAAAGAATAATTGAATTTAAAACTGATAGGGACCGGCCTTAAGGGTAATTGTTTTATGTAAGGCGTTTAAAAGAATTCAAAGCCTTTTAGAAAGGATTGATGAAGTAAAAACGGTTATTAGGATCGGATTGATCCCTATCAGTTTTAAATTCATTAATTCTTTTTAAAAGGCCCTGAATTATTTTTAAACGGCCCTGAAGGAATAAACGTGCCTTAAAGCCTAACCCTATCACAGTTTTTATTTCATTTATTCTTTTTAAAAGGCCGTAAATTATTATTTTCAGGGTCTTTTAAAGAGAATTAAAGAAATTTAAAATTCTCCAGAGATCGGCCTTAAGGTAAATAATTTTTTTCAGGGCCTTGTAAAGATAATTTAAGAAATTTTAAAGGCTCCAGAGATCGGCCTTAAGAGAAATTATTTTTTCAGGGCGTTTTAAAAGGAATTTAAGAAATTTAAACGGCTCTCGGGATCGGCCTTAAGGGAATTTAATTCCTTCGGAGCCGTTAAAGGAGAATTAAAGAAATTTAAAAGACTCCAGGTATCGGCCTTAAGGTAAATTATTTTTTTTTAGGGCCTTTAAAGAAAATTAAATTAATTTAAAAGGCTCCTGTTATCGGCCTTATGGTAAATTATTTTTTTATGGCCTTTTAAAGAGAATTTAAGAAATATAAACGGCTCCAGGTATCGGCCTTAAGGTAAATTATTGTTTTCAGGGCCTTTTAAAGAGAATTAAGGAAATTTAAAAGGCTCCAGGGATCGGCCTTAAGGGAATTTTTTTTTTCAGGGCCTTTTAAAGGGAATTTAAGAAATTTAAACGGCTCTTGGGATCGGCCTTAAGGGAAATTAATTCCTTCGGGGCAGATTAAAGAGAATTAAATAAATTTAAAAGGGTCCAGTTATCGGCCTTAAGGTGGGTAATTTTTTTCAGGGCCTTTTAAAGAAAATTTAAGAAATTTTAACGCTTGGGATCGGCCTTAAGGGGAATTATTAATTTCAGGGCCTTTTAAAGAGAATTTTAGAAATTTAAACGGCTCTTGGGATAGGCATTAAGGGAAATTTATTTCTTCGAGGCTGTTTAAAGAGAATTAAAGAAATTTTAAAGGCTCCAGGTATCGGCCTTAACGGAAATTATTTTTTTCAGGGCCTTTTAAAGAGAATTTAGGAAATTCAAACGGCTCTAGGGATCGGCCTTAAGGGAAATTAATTTCTTCGGGCCGTTTTAAGAGTATTAAAGAAATAAAAAAAGGCTCCAGGGTTCGGCCTTTAGGTAAATAATTTTTTTCAGGGCCTTGTAAAGATAATTTAAGAAATTTTAAAGGCTCCAGAGATCGGCCTTAAGAGAAATTATTTTTTCAGGGCGTTTTAAAAGGAATTTAAGAAATTTAAACGGCTCTCGGGATCGGCCTTAAGGGAATTTAATTCCTTCGGAGCCGTTAAAGGAGAATTAAAGAAATTTAAAAGACTCCAGGGATCTGCCCCTAGGTAAAAATAATTTTCAGGTCCTTTTAAAGAGAATTAAAGAAATTAAAACAGCTCTAGGGATCGGCCTTTAGAGAAATTAATTTATTCGGGGCCTTTTAAAGAGAATACAAGATATCTTAAAAGGCTCCAGGAGTTAAATTAAATTATTTTTCCAGGAGTTAAATTATTTTTTTCAGGGCCTTTTAAAGAAAATTAAAGAAATTCAAACGTCTCTTGGGATCGGCATAAAGGGAAATTTATTTCTTCGGGGCCGTTTAAAGAGAATTAAAGAAATTTTTAAGGCTCCAGGTATCGGCCTTAACGGAAATTATTTTTTTCAGGGCCTTTTAGAGAATTTAGGAAATTCAAACGGCTCTATGGATCAGCCTTAAGGGAAATTAATTTCTTCGGGGCCTTTTAAAGAGAATTAAATAAATTTAAAAGACTCCAGGTATGGGCCTTAAGGTAAATTATTTTTTTTAGGGCCTTTAAAGAAAATTAAATGAATTTAAAAGGCTCCAGGTATCGGCCTTAAGGTAAATTATTTTTTAAGGGCCTTTTAAAGAGAATTTAAGTAATATAAATGGGTCCAGGTATCGGCCTTAAGGTAAATAATTTTTTTCAGGGCCTTGTAAAGATAATTTAGGAAATTTAAAAGGCTCCAGGGATCGGCCTTCAGAAAAATTTTTTTTTTCAGGGCCTTTTAAAGAGAATTTAGGAAATTTAAAAGGCTCCAGGGATCGCCCTTAAGGGAAATTATTTTTTTCAGGGCCTTTTAAAGAGAATTTAAGAAATTTAAACGTCTCTTGGGATCGGCATCAAGGGAAATTTATTTCTTCGAGGCTGTTTAAGGAGAATTAAAGAAATTTTAAAGGCTCCAGGTATTGGCCTTAACGGAAATTATTTTTTTCAGGGCCTTTAGGAAATTCAAACGGCCAAGAGAATTTAGGAAATTCAAACGGCTCTAGAGATCGGCCTTAAGGGAAATTAATTTCTTCGGGCAGTTTTAAGAGTATTAAAGAAATAAAAAAAGGCTCCAGGGTTCGGCCTTTAGGTAAATAATTTTTTTCAGGGCCTTGTAAAGATAATTTAAGAAATTTTAAAGGCTCCAGAGATCGGCCTTAAGAGAAATTATTTTTTCAGGGCGTTTTAAAAGGAATTTAAGAAATTTAAACGGCTCTCGGGATCGGCCTTAAGGGAATTTAATTCCTTCGGAGCCGTTAAAGGAGAATTAAAGAAATTTAAAAGACTCCAGGTATCGGCCTTAAGGTAAATTATTTTTTTTAGGGCCTTTAAAGAAAATAAAATTAATTTAAAAGGCTCCTGTTATCGGCCTCATGGTAAATTATTTTTTTATGGCCTTTTAAAGAGAATTTTAGAAATATAAACGGCTCCAGGTATCGGCCTTAAGGTAAATTATTGTTTTCAGGGCCTTTTAAAGAGAATTAAGGAAATTTAAAAGGCTCCAGGGATCGGCCTTAAGGGAATTTTTTTTTTCAGGGCCTTTTAAAGGGAATTTAAGAAATTTAAACGGCTCTTGGGATCGGCCTTAAGGGAAATTAATTCCTTCGGGGCAGATTAAAGAGAATTAAATAAATTTAAAAGGGTCCAGTTATCGGCCTTAAGGTAAGTAATTTTTTTCAGGGCCTTTTAAAGAGAATTTAAGAAATTTTTAACGCTTGGGATCGGCCTTAAGGGGAATTATTAATTTCAGGGCCTTTTAAAGAGAATTTTAGAAATTTAAACGGCTCTTGGGATCGGCCTTAAGGGAAATTAATTTCTTCGGGTCGTTTTAAGAGAATTAAAATCATTAAAAAGGCTCCAGGCCTTTAGGGAAATTATTTTTGTCAGGGCCTTTTAAAGAGAACTTAATAAATTCAAACGGCTCTATGGATCAGCTTTAAGGGAAATTAATTTTTTCGGGGCCTTTTAAAGAGAATTAAATAAATTTAAAAGACTCCAGGTATCGGCCTTAAGGTAAATTATTTTTTTTAGGGCCTTTAAAGAAAATTAAATGCATTTAAAAGGCTCCAGGTATCGGCCTTAAGGTAAATTATTTTTTCAGGGCCTTTTAAAGAGAATTTAAGAAATTTAAAAGTCTCCAGGGATTGGCCTTAAGGGAAATTATTTTTTTCAGGGCCTTTTAAAGAGAATTTAAGAAATTTAAACGGCTCCATTGATCGGCCTTCAATTAAACCGTTTGACGTTTTTGACGACTGCGGCTCTTTATAACAGTTTAATAACTATTTCGATTTTCTTAGCGCTGAATGGCCGTATTTTACGGTTTTCAGGCATTTTGAAGAATTTATTGCTTAATGGCAGTTTGAAGCAATTTCGACGTTTTTGGCGCTAAATGGCTGTATTTCACCGTTTTGAGGCTTTTTGACCAAAAACCCCTGTAGTAATCTTTCTTTTTACGGCAATTTTTTGATGACTGAAAATTTAAGAAAATATGCTATAAAATTTTTAAAAAGGAAAATCTTTTTCCATGAAAAACTGTTAAAAAAAGGAGATGTATTTAAAAAAAGTTCATTTAAAGTTTTTTATCTAAACGGCATTCAAAGAGAAAAATCTTAAAAAAACCGAGATTCTGTAACCATAAAAAAAAATCTCTCAACCGTAATTTCATTATCAATGTAATTTGTTTATTTGCAATAATTTCATTAACCATGAAAAACTGTTTTTTTAATAGTGAATAGCTTTTTACGACATTTTTTGATAGAAAACTTAAGAAAATATGGTATAATTTTTTTTTTTATGAAAATCTTTTTCCATAAAAACTATTACGAAAAGATAATATATTTAAACAGAAAGTGTATTTTAGCAAACTTTTTAAAAATAGCAAAAACACACGGACTGCCTTGATAAATATCAAGACGGCATTCAAGAGAAAATTCTTTATCAAAATCTTGATTCTTTTTCCATAAAAAATATCTCTTAACCATAATTTCATTAAGAATAAAAAAAATTTATTGCAATAAGTTGTTTTCGTTTTTACAAATTGCTTTAAACGAAATTTTTCTGACAGAAAACGTTTTAAACCATATTATAAAATTTTAAAATGGAAATTCTTTTTCCATGGAAAACTGTTAATAAAAGAATAATTATTTTAAAATAAAGCATATTTAAGCAAACTAAAAAAAGAAAAACACACGGACTTCCTTGACAACCTTAACGGCATTCAAAGAGAAAATTCTTCAAAAAACAGAACCGATTAAAAGATATTTTTAAACATAACGATTTAAAGATATTTTTTACCATAAAAAATATCTTTAAATCGTTATTTTTGCATGCATGAAATTTTGTTTTTATACAATAAATTCATTAACCATGAAAATAAGTTTTTAAATAGAAAATTGCTTTTCACGACAATTTTTTTAGGACAGAAAAATTAAGAAATTTACTAATATACGAAATATACTAATATACACATTAACTAATTTACTAATATACGAAAACTTCATCTCTAAATCTTTAGCAAACAGATGCCAGGTAGACTCAATATACACTGACTTTAGTAAGGCCTTTGACAAGGTGTGTCACAAAATATTAATCAATAAATTGGCGACATTTGGAGTTTATGGTAGTTTATTAAATTGGTTTGTCAGTTATTTGTCCAAAAGAAGTCTTAATGTGAAAATAAATGGCACAAATTCTTACAAATTTATAGTGATAAGTGGAGTGCCGTAAGGGTCCCATTTAGGGCTCATTTTGTTTATTATATTTATAAATGATATTGTTGAAATATTTACTCACATAAACGTGTTACTTTTTGCTGAGGATATGAAAATTTATAAAGAGATTAATAACATAAATGATTGCTTTACATTACAAACAAATTTGAGTAATCTTTTTGAATGGTGCTCTATCAACAAACTAGCATTGAATATAAAAAAAATGTCAGTTTATTCATTTTCACGGAATAAATAATCCAATATTTTTCCAACATTGAAAAGATTCAACATAAGTTCCTAAGGTATATAAATTATAAATTGCATATTCCTGTACAAAACATTGATTACAATTACCTACTGGATAAAATGTCCATATTAAAACTTTCAGAAAGAAGAATAAACACATACTATTACACAAAATACTGCATTACAAAATTGACTGTCCTGAATTGCTTCAATTAATCAACATCCATATTCCCAAAAGATCTGGCCGACATTTATTACCATTTTCCTTTAACAACACCAGTCTTACCAAAATTTCCAAATTCCGAGACTTCACAGCTTCGGAAATAAATATTCTGATTTAGCAGATATATTTCACGTAACACATAACCAGTATAAATATTGTTTATTCCAATTCTTCTTTACATCTAGACACAAATAGACGTACAACTTCTGCAATTGTTTTTATTCAATATTGTTTTATGTAAGCCTTCATTTCATTATGTAAGCCTTCTACATAAGCACGCGATTCCGAGTTCGGAGCTACCGAAAAACCCAGGCTTAGCCGGTCTGACGCTTCCAGCTAGTGCCGTCATCTGTTACCTTAATATCTATGGGATTGTATTCGACCATGCCACTTTTGGGATATCTGCATAACTTTCTCGGAACCCCGGGAGGTCACCTGTAACCTCCACGCAAGGATTTGTTGGAGACTGGATCGCCACAGGATAACCATGAGGCTAGAAAGAAGGACGACGTCTCTGAGTTCTATCCACTTTGTGTATTCAGTGTTAGAGTAGTTATTAATTTAAACGAATCGGTCCGGGGTGAATACATTATATTATCACTTAAAAAGTCGTAGTACTTTCCAATCATCTCATGTATACCTAAACAATACTTGTTATTCTTAATCATGGTAGTTTTCTTGTATTAAATGGACCTCACCAGACACCAACTTAGTACCCACGTTCCTATGGAACATTCATGTTTAAAGAAGGTTGAGCTTGTCGAACCGGTATCTCTATGATTGTTACTCCACACAGAATCCCCTAATATGGCATAGGCCCTGAGGGAAACTATTTTCTTTACGGCCTCCTGTGTGGAGCTAATATAAAATAGATTAACAATATCAAATGATACTAATAATGCTGTCAGGGATTTCCAAAAGTTTTAAGTGTTCAATTAAATCAAATGACGGCCTCCGTGGTCCCGAGGCAAGACTCCCGACTCACAATCCGAAGGTCGCGGGTTCGAACCCGGCGTGCGCAAATAAATTTTATTTGATTAATTTGTGTTATTTCACAATTTATTCATTTAAAATAATATATAGTATATTTGCGGCACGTTCCAGAGTGGAAGATACTATCAGTATCGCCCTGGTGTAAGACCACCATTCAGAATTGAAACGTTGCTTGAAATGGCTTTAGCCGTGTTTAGTGACCAGATCTGAATAGCCAGGTACTTCCCCACCTTCCTCTTCCCTATCTCCTTCCCCTCCCCACTACCTTCAGCCTCACAACATACCCCAATTGGGGATGCCATAGTCTCACTGGCTCCAGACGGGAGCAGTTGGGGCTCTTGTGCGGTATTAACTGTAAAAAAAAAAAAGATTTTTCAATTGTGTATTTAGGATTTAAAAATGTGTGAATCTATAATAATTCTGTTAATTATTGATGATATTTTATTGCTAGGGGCATCACGATTTGAAATCACCGGTCTTATTTTTACTAATTGAAGACTACTTTTTTGAATTAAAATGGTGTCACAAAATAAGTTTGCCGCGTTTGAAAAAGTTTATCAAAACAATCTCAACCGATACTTGTAAAGTGAGGTCATGAGCGCAGCCCTTGCGTAATTTCCGTTTTATTTCCAAACCAATAGGAGCCTTTAGAAGTGACATCATTTTCAAAGCGGCCGATGAGCGCAGTCGGTGCGTCGCAGGTGCACTAATTGTCATTTCCGTTTCATCCGAAATCCAAATCACAGCCGTGCTATAGAAGTATTCACTTCAAAAAATAGTAAAATTAATTAAAATAAAAATCATAATCCGAGCCCACTCCCGACTCGCGAATGGCTCGGACTGAGACGCAGAGTTCTACCGGAGCCGAAATAATTCCAGTGGTTATTAGCGAGAATTAAGTAGCGATAAAAACGGAGAATCAGGTAGCGAATATTGTTGTATTGAGTGTTGTTTTTTATAATACGCAATTTGACTACAGATCAAAATCCACTATTTTCTTTGTCTAATCGTTATTACGAAATGTTCAATTTGTGCACTTTTCCAATAATTTGTGTTTTTTTTTAAATTATTTATTTGTTAATTCTGCAGGAAAGCTTGGTGTTTTGCATCAATTTGTGAACTACTGAACGATTTCTGTCATTTTAAAACTTTTTTTATTAATTTTTTGAGAGCAAAACAAAAACAGACATTTGAAATAGTAGAGGAGATGTACCGAATATGGAATAGCTTTGGTAAAAAAAATCTGGTTAATTATAATTGAATCATTTCTTCAAAATAGGCATATTTACTTTGGGGTGTCATCATTAATTTAATGAAAAACAAATACCTTTGTATAACACCACTATTTTATAATTGAATCGTTTATTAAGTATTGAAATCTTTGAAAATATAGTTACATTGCACGCTGGTCGCTGATAGTTAGTTATTTATTTAGTTAGAAGTATGATTTTCTCCACATTTTTGTTATCGAATTCCAGTACAACTTTTCCTGTACATTATTTGGTCAACATATTAATATTTATTGTTTTTTTCTTCGGAGTAGCTAGATGTCGTTATCTTTCGCCTGTTCATTTTGGTATGGTTTGAAGATTGGATATTGATTTAGCAAAAATAAAAACGCTTATTTCAATTGGATTTTATAGGATTTCAACACGGGTCGCTGAAATGTACTCCTACATTCGTTGCGCGCCTTCCACCGCTGGACTATGGTGGGTTTGCGCGGGACCGACGATTTATTGTATTAAAACCGAGTGAAATATTAATAAATTAAAATAATCGTGAAATAATTTTTTTGACGCACTTCCGTTTCACCTGAATTTCTAATCACTAACGGGGCTGTAGAAGTATTCACTTCAAAAATAGGTATATTATTAGAATAAAATTCCACTTAAATTTAACTTGAAATCAATATGAAAACATAAAATTTAAATAATCGTATATCGGTGAAAAGATTGACAATTTTGTGGAGAAAAAATTTTGAGAAAAAATAAAGTGAAACTTATGTAAATATCAAATTGGTGAGACACAAAAACTTAATCACTCTTTCAGGTGAGTGTGGTGTGGTCGGCGTCCGGAAAAGTACCGACATGTTCAAGATCGGTCGGTGGCGAATTGGGAACACTGGGTTGAGGCTGTTCTCACTTAAATTTTGAGAAACACCACTACCCCATATTAGGGACACCATTATACCATATTCGATACATCTCCTCTATTAAAAAGGAAGCATTATTGGAATAAAAATTTAATTTTATATTTTATTGTTTATGATCAGATTAACGATCATAAATTAGCACAATTTTCCGACAAAATAATTATCTTGTTTTTATCGCAAGAAATGTAGTGATAAGAAACAAACTTATTGAAAACATTACATTTATCAATTCGTATCATATCGTAGATAAGATTAAAAGTGGAACTGGTGAGACAATCCGATCCGAGTGTTAGTCACGCCTCGCCTAAACCTTTACTGGTTTGCGTGCACTTTTAGCCGCGGAGGTACCTCTTAATCCCATTTTACCAAGCACCATCGAACGATTGACACACAACGCTGTCATACAACTTCCTAAGTGGTTTCTTCGCTTAAATCATTAAATTCATAAAGTGTTTGTGTTGCAACGGTAACTAACGTCTCACGCGAGTGCTGCTTATTGTGTACGTTTACAAATGAATATTTTATCCGTGATTCCGTAAATCAATACTTGCAGTATATTGCAGAGAAGCGAGAACTCCTCAAATCAAACAACAAAAGTGCGATAATAATGTCGAAGTGCGGAGCTATCAGCAAAATCACAACCACCGAAGCTATCTCCACGGTCTGTAGAAGGACGTCCACCGCCCCCTCCGCCTCCCCCACACCCCGGGCCGATGATCTCCTCATCCGTCCACCAACAGCCCAGCCGTAGCTACAGCAAACTCAGATAACAGGGCATTCGTATTTAAGAGCAATCGTAGCGGACAAATGATGCAATGGGTGCAGACAAAGCCCGAAGATTTAGACAAGCGTCAAGAGGAGAAAGGGGATCTTCCTGATGAAATATGGAAGGGAATCAAATTGAAGCCCGTGACTGTGGTAAAGAAAAAGGACGGAAAGTATGCATATTCTCAACCACAGTCTGGAGGAGGACATCCATCGCACCTTCCGCCTCCTCCACCACCCTGGCCGATGATCTCCCCATCCGTCCGCCAACCACCCAATACAAGCATAGCTACAGCAAACACAGATAATAGGGCATTCGTGTTTAAGAGCATTCGTAACGTAAAAATGTTGAAATGGGCGCACTCAACACCAGAAGATCTAAACAAGTCTCAAGATGAGAAAGGGGATTTACCTGGTGATATGTGGAAGAGAATAAAATTGAAGCCCGTGACTGCGGCAAAGAAAAAGCCAAAAAGACTTACTATTTTGCAACCACCAAAGCTACCTCCACAGTCTGCAGAAGGACGTCCACCGCGCCTTCCGCCTCCTCCACCACCCTGGCCGATGATCTCCCCATCCGCCCGCAAACCACCCAATACAAGCATAGCTACAACAAACACAGATAATAGGGCATTCGTATTTAAGAGCATTCGTAGCGTAAAAATGTTGAAATGGGCGCATTCAACACCAGAAGTTCTAAACAAGTCTCAAGAGGAGAAAGGGGATCTTCGTGATGAAATATGGAAGGGAATCAAATTGAAGCCCGTGACTGCGGTAACGAAAGAGCTCGAAAATTTTGCAGATTCCCAACCACCAAAGCTACCTCCACGTCCACCGCACCTTCCGCCTCCCTTGTCACCGTGGCCAATCTCCCCGTCCGCCCACCAATCACCCAATACAAGCGTAGCTACAGCAAACACAGATAACAGGGCATATATAAACAAGCCTCAAGAGGAGAAAGGGGATCTTCCTGATGAAATATGGAAGGGAATCAAATTGAAGCCCGTGACTGCGGTAAAGAAAGAGCCCAAAAATTTTGCTGATTTCCAACCACCAAAGCTACCTCCACAGTCTTCAGGAGAACATCTACCGCTCCTTCCGCCTCCCCCATCAACCGGGCTGATGATCTCCCCATCCGCTCACCAGAGAGAGAAGAGAGAGAAAGAGCTCGAAAATTTTGCAGATTCCCAACCACCAAAGCTATCTCCACGTCCACCGCACCTTCCGCCTCCCTTGTCACCCTTGCCGATCTTCCCGTCCGCCCACCAATCACCCAATACAAGCATAGCTACAGCAAACACAGATAATAGGGCATGCGTATTTAATCGCACTCGTAACGAACAAACGACGAAATGGGTGCAGACAACGCCAAAAGATCTGGACAAGCCTCAAGAGGAGAAAGTCAATCTTCCTGATAAAACGCGGAAAGGAATCAAGTTGAAAGCCGTGACTTCGGTAAATAAAGAGCCCGAAATGTTTGCTGGTGGCAGTCTGGCGAATGCATTAGCATTGGCTTTGGAAGAACGGTCAATGTATTCCGACAATTCGAGCTCGGAACAAGAGGGATCTAGCGAAGACGAGGAGTGGGACTAATTCAATTAATATTACTACGATAATTTTACACACTGTAAGCCGGGTAATTTTGCATAACCTTTTTATAAATTTTCCCAAAAATTGCTTTTTGAATGGTTATGAGTAGGTTGTGTTAAGATTTGTAGGGTCCATCTTAAAATAATAAACACTCCATGAGATTGAATTCTTCTTCTTTTTAGTGTGCCCTGTCAGGACCCCCCGACGTTGGCGATCACTCTGGAAAACGTATCTTCATCTTGCGCTGCCCGGAATAGCTCATCCACACTTCTAATGCCGGTCCACTCTCGTACATTTCACAGCAAGGACATTTGTCTCCCAACAGGCCCTCGGCAATTCTCGATCTTGCCTTTTAACATTAATAGGAGCCAGTGATATTTCCCCCCTCGAAGTATTTGACCCAGATGTGAAATTTACCTTCCGAAATTTTGAGATTGAATTATTGAGTTTTATTCATAATTTTATGGTAAAATGACAGGACACTTTTAAATGAACTTTTTTTTTTTGGTTTTAGGCAATTCACCCTGGAGAGAGTGCTTTGTGCCGGTAATATTTAAAATGGATAAGAAATTTCGGTTAAACTAATGGGAAAGTAATAAAACAAATTAAATATTGGACTCATTTAGATCACTAAAACAAATTAAATATTGAATTCATTCAGGTTAATAAACTTACATAAAGCTGTATGAACACGAGAATTGTTAAGAGATAAAAGGTATGAAATGTTAAGGGGGGACTGGTGTGTGATTTTAATAAGCCGGCGGTATATGTTCTTGAAAGATGAATGGTTTTTACAGTTAAAGAAAACGTGGTCGAGGGTTTCCTCTTCCACACCGCACTGGCAGAACGGATCATCTAAAACTCTAATTCTAGACAAGTGAGATGCAATTGAACAGTGGCCAATTCTCATTCTCGAGATACATGAAATGAATCGTTTTGAAAGTTTTTTACCGTGAAACCATGGCTTAGCAGGGATATGGTTTTGAATTCCCGCATAGAAAGATCCAGTTCTTATTTTGGAGACTGCCCAATTTTCTTCCCAGGCACGAGTCATATTAGATTTAAGAATCGGAAAGACATCGGATACAGGAATTCTAAAATTTAGTGGGATAGTTCCGGAATCTGAACCAGATTTGGCGAGAAAATCGGCCATCTCATTACCCTCGATACCCAAATGGGCAGGGACCCAGGCCAATATCGTCTCAAACCCAGATTCACTAAGAGAATTGAGAAGATTTTTTATTTTACATATAATATTGTCTTCCGGATAACGTAAAATATTTGACCTAATTTTAGTTAGAGCACTTAGCGAATCAGTACATAATAAGGCTCGATGAATGTTGAGAACCTGGATTTGATTTAGCGCTTGTTCAATTGCAAAGCATTCGGCTGTAAATATGGAAGCTTCTTTCGGTAATTTATAAGTGAGATTGATGTTGAATTCTGGACTATATATAGATGCTCCACATCTTTTATTTTCAAATTTGGAACCATCCGTGAAAAGGATGGAAAATCCAGGGAATTTCGAAGCCACTATGCTTTTAAAACAATCATCCACATTTTGAAATTTATTTGGGGAAGATAAAATATTCTTCCGAAAGACTGATGTTATTGTGTTCGGCATAAAAGTGATTGCCTTAAATGGAATATTATATATAGGAAGATTGGGAACTTCTTGAAGATATTGGAGGGAAGATGATAGAGAATTATAGAGATGAAAACTTTTAATTAAGAGAGGAAAACATTGTTTTTCTCTCAATCTTTTGTTAGAATTCAAATTAACACTTAACCTATTAAGACTTTGTTTAATAGGATGATGTGATAACGATAAAGCCTTGAAAATATATTTATTGGCAAGGAATTGCCTTCTGAAATATAATGGAGGCTCCACACATTCCACCTGAAGAGCATTAATTGGAGAAGACTTCATAGCTCCAATAATCATTCTGAGGGCTTTTGATTGAATTCTTTCCATTTTCTTATCTAGATATTTAGGGAGTGGGTCAAAAAGGAATGAGCCATAATCCAAGTGGCTCCGAACTAGGGAATTATACATTAATTTAAGAGTGGTAGGGTGAGATCCCCACCATACTCTGGAAACTGCTCGCATCATATTAAGTCCCTTTTCACACTTTGTAGAAATTATCTGAATGTGTGGAAGCCAGGAAAGTTTATGGTTCAAAAGAAGACCAAGGAATTTGATTTGAGTAGCGGTTTGTAGAGGCACATTATCAAAAGAAATTGAGAATTGGGGAATTGGGGAATTTTTCTTTTGCGCGTGAAAGCCACGACCCTTGTTTTAGATGCCGCCAGATTCATCCCATTTATTGACAACCAGCTTTTAATATATTGTAAAGCCAAATTCATTTCCTTAGCTGCAAGAATAATATTTTTATGTAACAAATATATAAGGATATCATCCGCAAAGTAAAGACGCTTGATAGAAAAAGGAATTACTGAGTCTAGGTCGCTTATATAAATATTAAACAACAGAGGACTAATAACAGAACCCTGGGGCAAACCTCTCCATAGTTTGCGCCTTAAGCATTTAGAGGAAGACTCAATAATAATGGACCTATCTGAGAGCAAATTAATAATAAATTGGACTAATTTCGGGGGGATTTGTTTTTTAATTAGCTTTTCTTTCAAAACATTCAGTAAAACATCATCGTAAGCTGATGAAAGGTCAAGGAATGTGGCCAATGTATAAGAATTTAGGGATTGGGAAACTCGGATATCAGTTGTGAACAAACTTAAATTATCCATTGTAGATTTCTTTTTCCGAAAACCATACTGATTTGGTGAGATAATATCTTGACTTTCAACAAACCACTCTAATCTGTTCTTCATCAAACGCTCCGCTACTTTCATCAAACATGATGAAAGAGCAATAGGCCGATAAGACAAAATTTCAGATGGATTTTTTCCAGGTTTTAAAATGGGAATGTTTTTTTGAGTTTTCCAATCATCCGGAATTAGTCCTGTTTCAAACATATTATTAATAAGAGATAAGAAATATTCAACCGCCATATCAGAAAATGATTTAATGAAACTATTAAGTATTCCATCGGGACCCGGAGCAGAGTCAGAAAGGGTTCTTATTACTAGTTTCATCTCATCAATGGAGAAAGGAGCATCTAGCCAGTTAGAGTGAGATGGATATGGCTTAATAGAAGGCATTTCTTCACATCCGGCCACTGATGGGGGGGCTATTTTATCCGCAAATCCTATAAGAATTTCTTCTGATATATGCTTGGTACTCGGCGGAGAATACGATGATCCGAATTTTTTTAAGCTAGACCAAACTGAAGATTGGGGAGTTTCCGGAGACAGGTTCTCACAGAACTTCCGCCATCCAGCGCGTTTTTTATTTTTCAAAATTCGTTTGGTTTCTGCCTGGGCTTTTTTAACTGATAAAAAATTTTCTAGTGTCATACACTTACGAAAAGAGGAAATTGCTTTTTTACGAGAGTTGACGGAGCGAGTGCATTCCTCGTCCCACCACGGATTAGAGTGTTTTATTTTAATGTTCGCATTGCGTTTCGGGATGGATTTTTCTGCTGCATTTATAACCATAGAGGGAAACGTCTCACATTGCAATCTGATGTCTCCCGGGGACGATTTTTTTTTAAAATTAATAAGGTTATCTAGTTCAGAAGAGAAAGTGCTCCAATTCGCATCATTTATTCTAAATTTGAGATTATTTTTAACTGGTGGAGGATAAGTGTTAGATTGATGTTGGAATCGGATTATAATTGGAAAATGATCACTAGAGAGGGGATCGTTTAGGATGTCCCAAGAGCATTTAGATGCTAACGAATATGAACAAAGAGATAAATCAACAGCACTTTTCCGTTGATGAGGGGGGGTGAATCTGGTTGGAGATCCGTCATTTAAAAAACATAGGTTATGGGTATCAATAAAATCTAAAAGATTGCGGCCAGAACGATTTGTTATTTTGCTACCCCAAGAAGGGGAATGTGCATTAAAATCTCCAAGGATCATAAAAGGGGAACAAATCTGGGTTAAGATTGGTGCCCATTCATTTTCAATAAAAGTGGTAGAGGGAGGAATATATATTGATAATATTGTGATATCAGATAAGACAGCTGCTATTATCTGGATATCGTCGGAGGGAGTATGTATATTAATTTGTTTAAACGGGATAGAATTATGGATTATCAGAGCCGTGCCGCCTTTACCATCCGGTCTGTCGTGTCTGAGACAATAATAATCCGGAATTCTTAAGTGAGAGGAGGGTTTTAACCACGTTTCAGAAATGGCGGCCACTGAAACGTCGTGTTCGTCGAGTAATTGAATTAGGTCAGATTTGTTAGCGAAGAGGCTTCTACTGTTCCACTGAAGAATTTTGTTCAGTTTCGAAGTCATTGGGGAGGCAAGATAATAAAGATTTAATGTAATCGGCAGCGTTGGACGGTACAGTATTGTTGTTTGTAAGGATAGAAATTAAAAGGGTAATTAAAGTTTGTATAAAAGAATTATTATTCAGGAGAGCAGGAGGGGATGTATTACTATTAATGGCACACCCATTGGGGGTCCGAGATTTGGCATTCCCATTCGGGCTGGTCAAAATATTATTCAATTGTTTTTTATCAAGGTAAGGAGTATATTTTGGGTTGGGTTTGACTGGCTTGAGAATGGTTTCTCTGTGAGAAGATGACGTTGAATTTAAAAAGGTGGTTGATTGGAAAGGAGCTGAGGACGATGTCATCTCTGCGAAAGATTTTTTCGCAGGAGAGAATAACTTTGAGGCCTGGAAGTACGAAATGTTGTCGGTAGCCATTTTATGTTTTATGTTCCTCTGTCTTGTCAATTCCGGACAGGCTAGACTGACCGCGGTATGTGCACCCGAACAGTTAATGCAAATGGGATTATTGGAAGATTTTGGACATTGATCAAATGGGTGACCTTCTCCGCAAAAGTAACAACGTGGAGGGGAGCGGCATACGGATTTTGTATGTCCAAACCGGCAGCAATTGAAGCATTGAACAGTTGGAAATTTATAAACTTCGACGGGAAGCGAGGTATAATAAATAAACACACGAGACGGAAGGGATTGTCCCTCAAATGTAACAACAACAGATTGGGAAGGTTTCCAGATCTTGTTTCCATCAGTAGAATCCTTGTAGTTCAGTCGACGTGCTTTTATTACTTTTGGGGTTCCTTGGGAATTATTCAAAGCATCAACAATTTCAGCCTCTGGGATATCCGTGGGAATTCCTCGAACAAGACCCATTCTCGTAAGGTTAAATGACGGGATGAACGATTTATATTTATGTTTTGAGAGCGAGTCAATTTTTTTTACAAATCCATTTTGCGGAAGCGGCAGTATTAAACTCGATAGATAATTTATATCGCCCTTCCGGTTTAATTGAACCATTAACAATACCAAGGTTATTATTTTTTGAGTCAAATAAGAATTCTCCAAAATCTAAAGGATGAATAAGTTTTCCTTGTTCAGTTCTCTGAACAATTACGATAAAAGGACCGGAAGCGGAAGCAGGATAAAGTAAGTCAGTACTTTTTGTATTATCGCTAGCTAAAGTACTTGTCTGGGTGTTACTATTGGGGTTAAGGTCGTTAGAGGTCGAGGTTTGTTGAATCGGCGGTATAGATTTAACTTTCGATGGGATGTAAAGGCTATGCGATGGTCGTCGTTTACGAGATGGAAGCGTAATAGAAGCCTGGCTAGTGTTAGATTCCGAATCAGAAAAATCTAATATCGATCCTGGGTCGGGAGGTCTATCTTCGTCTTCCTCCATTATATTAAAAAAAAAACTTAACTTTTAAAAATTAAACTGAAAAAATAATACGCAGTCTATTTCATTGACTGTACAAACAAAAACGGATTAGCCGTAAGTAGGAATGCAAACAAATAAGTATACGATAAACAGAATTAAATAAAATGTAACAATAATCTCTTATCTGTATGAGGCACGGGAACGGGCGAACGGCACTAAGCAATAGGTAAGGTACACACAACCACTGTTGACCGCGGCTCGAATCGGACTCCTTAAATGAACTTCAAATAACTCTTGGGCGCCGCTTCCACATTCAAGTGAATGAAAAGCGAATAAGCAATGCTTGTTATTCGATCATTTTACAGAAAAAGAGGAAGAATCTCAGGGAACCGGCACCTTTATAAAAATCAACATACTAACGCACTATGACATTATTAGTGACCGATCGAAGGTTCGGCTTCAGTTTCGGTTTCGACAAGTTTCGGCAAAAAAATCTAGTATCGGCATCAGTTTCGATTTCGGAAGAAAATTTGCCGAACTTTCGGCCGCACTGAATCTGTGCGTTCGTGGATTATCGCCCCCCGTTCGGCTGACTTCGGAAATTCGTGGCTCGTGTGTCACTCGCCATCATCGGCTGAGTTCGCTGGCCGGTCCGGCGTGATTGTGTTGCGAGTTTGTGTTATTGTTTGTTTTATAGCGTTAATATCAAAATAATAAATTATTATTTTTTCGCATACTTCAATTATTGTTTTTATTTCATTTAACACGTTTAATAAGACTGTTGTGATTGTAAAGGCAGTTAAAAATCAAAATACTCAATAAATGAGGTCCTTCCTTTAAAATGTAATTGTTGATTAATGACAAAATTTTGTTCCAAGAAGTATTGTTTTGTTAATTTTTGTTTGTTTTATTTAAATATTTATTTATTTATTGACGCCCTATTGGGCTTTTATATGTACAATACAAATTTCATTTATAACAGTATAACCATAAAAAAAATATTACAAAATATATAAATAAAGCATAGACTCAATAGAATAAATAAGAATATTTCTAATGCAATTTTACTTCGATGACTTTAGAGAACTCATAGGTAAAATTCATATGCCTACGAGCAACAAAAACATTTAAAAAAATCAAAACATATTAATTTTACAATAACCTACTCGTTGTTTGCATCTAGAATATGAACAATAAGAAATAAAAAAAAATAAAAAACAAAACAAAACAAAAATGAAATAAAATAAAATTATTTCTCATTCATTATAAACATCTAAAAAGTGATGGAATAATTTGGCTTTAAATGTTTCAAAGTTTAAATTAAATATATCAGCGACATCAGTTCATTCATTGCCCAATCTATGTATTCTTTCTAATACAGAGTTCGTGGCGAAGTTATTGTTGTGGAATAGGATATTTCGCCTTGTTTGTTTTGGAGGTATGTGTATACATAATAAATGTATAATGTCAGGGCAGTCCAACCTTGAATGAACAATTTTATAGGGTAAAAGGAGATCAAATATTATTCGCCTTTCAGATAATTTCGATAAGTAAAGTTTACTGCGAAAATTGACATAATTGATTTCAATAAAAGGAACACCAATTTTGAAATTAATAAAACGCAAAAATTTATTTTGAAGTTTTTCAATTTGTAAACAATGAGAATTGAAATGAGGACACCAAATGCTGGAATTGTATTCAACCTGACTTCTAACCAAAGACGTGTACAGTAATTTTATGGTTTTATGTTATTGAAGTCTTTAGCAATTCTAAGAATAAATCCAAGAATTTGTAATCCCTTACTGGTAATGCTAATAATGTGATTCAAGAAGCGTAATTTGGAGTCAAAGATAACACCAAGATCGTTAAATTCAAAGACTCTTTTTAGAATGGCATTGTTAATTAAGTAGTCGAATAAAAAAGGGGTTTTAGACCTATGGAAACTGATCGTTTGGCATTTGTTGATATTAAGATATAATTTGTTTACGATGCACCATTCATAAAGTTTATTTACGTTACTTTGTAAAGCCAGACAATTTTCGATCGATTTAAACATCTTTAGATTGTCGGCGAATAGAAGAAAGTGAATATTATCGAAAATTAATGAAATGTCATTAATAAATAATAGGAAAAGAATTGGTCCTAGGTGGGAACCTTGCGGG